>JAODJW010000007.1:8615197-8648856 GCA_026777045.1 Hyperopisus bebe
GGATGGGAGGGGAGTTAGGAGGACTGCAAGGACCCCTGAGTGACTGGGGTCCTAAAAAATTTGGAGAATAACAGGATTGGTCTGGACTTGGGGGGCCCAATATGGTATGCTTTGGGGCCCAAAACCTTTAACAATGCCCCTGTCAGAGACACTATGATGGTAAATGAAATCACTGCAGGGTGGTATGAAGAATGAAGTCAAGCAGTGGAACAAATGTGTTAGTGTGACAGCAATTGAATTTAAAGGGGCAGAAGCTACAGATATTAAAAGCTAGAATGTGGGGATGCCAGGATTCAGCACCAAACATATAGATCAAAGCTTTAAGCTAAATAGACTACATGTAAAGGAGACACAAAAATTCAGCATGAAGCATGCTTGCTGGGGAAACAAAGCTTACTTCTCCAATGCTGACTGGCTCGGGTAAGGACTTACCGGTATCTGGTGTAAGGGAACGTCCACCTGGCCCAGGAAGTCATCCCTCGTCTGGTACAGAGTGAGAACAGAACGGCAGATTCGTCACAGAAGGGACACTGTTTCCCACAGGCTGCCCCCTCCCACCTCCCTGCCACACACCGGCAGGAGCCCCGGACATAGTCCAACACAGCTGACGAGCACAGTGGTATATACCAGGATACAAGTGGTAACAACTACCATCTGTGCAGAGGAGTGCAGCGGCTGCCTACAGCAGTGTTTATCTATCTGGTCCTCAGGGACCCGCAGACAGTCCACATTTTTGCTCCCTCCCAGCTCCCAGGAGGTACCTAAAATGTGGACTGTCTGGCAGGGAGCTAGGAGTGAGCTTAAACATGGACCGATAGCAAGTCCCTGTGGAGCGGATTGGGAAACCCTGGTCTACAGCATTACAGCCCACATGACACCAATAGCCAAGGGACGTGATAAAAAACTGCACAGTCAAACTCTAATACATTAAAGAAACATTAAATTAAACAGAAATTATACCCAAGCAAATCTTAAATCATCACATGTGTAAGGAAGGTGGATTAATGGCCGCCTGGATTCCTCATGTCAGCACACGCCCACATTGTTTCATCATAGTCCACGTCTCCTCTGGTTCCAATTCTTAGAACCGTTTATTTTCAGCTTGTGATTAATCAGCTTGAATCAATACGAGCCGTCAGCAGCGCTGTGTTTACTGGACCCAGGGCTGGCGACATACGTGGCCGTCAGCGCTTCCCCTGTCACCCGCAGTGCCATGTGCAGAGCGGGCCTTGTAAGGTGTCCGCCGTGAGTGTGCACGTCCAGGACTTAGCACCTTCAAGCAAGCCAAGCAGCCTTTAATGAGTTAAACGACTGAGCTCCAATTTCAGGGAGCTCTGCTCAGCCACCTGTGTCAGCCTCTCTGCAAGGGTGCCAACACAAACAGGGGGCAGCAGGGGGCTGACCTAGGGCCCGCAAAACCCTCCAGCACCAAAGACCCACAGCTAACAGTCCAGCAGGGAGCCGACCTGGGGCCCGCAAAACCCTCCAGCACCAAAGACCCACAGCTAACAGTCCAGCAGGGAGCCGACCTGGGGCCCGCAAAACCCTCCAGCACCAAAGACCCACAGCTAACAGTCCAGCAGGGGGCCGACCTGGGGCCCGCAAAACCCTCCAGCACCAAAGACCCACAGCCAACAGTCCAGCAGGGGGCCGACCTGGGGCCCGCAAAACCCTCCAGCACCAAAGACCCACAGCTAACAGTCCAGCAGGGGGCTGACCTGGGGCCCGCAAAACCCTCCAGCACCAAAGACCCACATCTAATAGACCAGCAGGGGGCCTGCATCACAGGGCTGGATTTCTTACTTAGCTGGTTAACTTGTTGAATTTAAGGTAGTCTGGGCTAAATGTTACTGAACAAAAATAAAATCCATTTAATCTGCGATACTTTAAATCAGACAAATCATCCAGTTAAGCAAGAATTGCTGCACCAACATACCCAGAGACTTGGTTTATTACACTGTGTCCTCAGCCTTTTGACATTTACCGACTGGAACTGTACCTGTTAGAGTTTGCAGTTAGATACTATTATCTGTTTTTTTACTTGGAATGAAGCTTTTGCCAGTGTTTACAGCTACAAGCTTGCTGTTTAACGCTAAACCACTATTGTGAAGAAACTGTTATAAACATGGTCTTCCGTCTAAAGAGCTCCTGACATGAATGTGCTGCCAAAAAGACAGGTTTATTAAAGTTTGATAGTAACATGGAAGATAAGATACACTGAAAGATAGCTGCAGGTTGGAGTGATGACGGAAAGCAAACAATGACACAATAGAGGCCGCCAGTCTGTGGGAGACACGGCACAAGCAAGGAGGGGCAGCTGATAACAGAGATGTTACTGTGGAAGTGTACTGGAAAAAAAGCAGCATAATTCACTCTGGAAAACTTATTTTTTGGGGGTGACAACAACCTCAGGAAAAAGGAGAGCAGCTGTCGGTCAGCCAGAACTGTCAGACAGCAGATGGCTGTCGACTGCATCACTCAGCACGAGCCAATGAAAAAAGTCCCACACGTATGTAAAAATGTCATCGCTCCCTAAGCAGGTGCACCCCCCCACACTGCAAGCCTTACTTAAATCAGACTGAACAAAAATAATTAAAATTTGAATCTAGAGCAGTGACCACAGGAACTGCAGCTTTGAGTCAATCCATCAGTCCGTCCGTCACGCAGACACTGACCCCCCGCCCCCACCGCACACCCCCCATGGGTGCCAGTGGCTTTGCCCTGCCATCTGCTCTCCATTTGCATTAGAGGGGAAATCGCCGTTTTCCAGCTTCTGTTGGGTAAACAAGATCACATGCCAACTGCTGTCACGGAGCGGCCAGCCATGTGACACGCCAGCCTGGACGCGGAATCCTGCAGCTGCGGGCTGGCCGCTCAAACTCTGAGTCTGAGGCGCCGGCCTTCAGAACTAGCTGTCATACCCGAGGGATAACATTCTATCAATGTGCGCCCCCCTCCCCAATGAAGGTAATACCAAAGAAACCAGGTTATTTCTGAAAGGCTGGGATGAAGGGATGTCACCCTGTAAATACATCTAAACAAATAAAATTACAAACCTGAATCTTACCGATCCTAATGAGATAAAACCGCAACTTCTTTTGTCCAAAAGAGGTTCAGCTTAACAGAGTATACTGACATGAATATCCAACTGTTAAAAACCTTTTTAAAAATGAGAGCAGTTCATTCTTTTGAATCTGCATTTCATGGTTCAAAGCCTAATCCCACCCAGCTCTAAACCCAGATACATTTTAACCAGCCCTGACACTAATAAACGGCACTGAGAAAATGCAGCTTAATAAAAAGGACCTGTGAGAGATGTGCAAGCCAAGGTGAAACGCACTGGCCTGCAGGTGCAGTCAGACTGCTTCCTCATATGAGCTGCTCCCATGGCAGCCTAGGAAGCTGAGCGCCCCCCTCCCACACAGGAGGAGAAATAAAAATATTGCATCTCTGATCTAGGTCATGGCTCAAGGGGGGAGGGATTCCACAGGAAAACCAAATCAGCATCCTGAGTGAAGAACCCAGACCCCCGGGCTGAGCTGAAGCAGATGGGGGGGGGGGCTGGGCCATCCCATTGCACCCCATCCCCAGGAAAACGGGCCACACCCCCAGGAGCAGGCGAAAGTGTGCCAGCCTGCTGTTCCACACCCTCTTTTCTATTTACAGATGGTTGAGCAGAGCAGATTGCCATTATTCTCACTATTCTCTCATTTTAGGAGTAATGTGTTTTTGACAGTTACTTAATTCTAGGAAATTTCCCCCAAGCTAAACGATACGGGAAACCTTATAGGGCCCCAGAGGCAGGCAGCTATGGTAAAAGAAGACGTCGCTTTACAGCGTAACTAAATACAAAATTAACATTTGTGATGCAGGTAGCAGCCACTTAATGTCAACAAACAAAGTTAATACAAGATGACAAGATATTTTGGATGAACCCTTGGCCACTGGCAGATGACACCTTCAGCAGAAAAAAATAGACCAGAGAGAGACTATTTTTTTCTTCTTAGAGCCTTTTCAATACGCACACATAAAATTGGTATTACTCAAGCCACAACAGGGGAACAATTTGGATTAAAAAAAAAAAAACTTTTAAAGAAACACAGTCACACACAGGCATGTTGTGTGAAAAGAAATGGCGTCACTATTATCTGTGCAGCCTAACATCATGTATACATGTATGCACATGCATGCAAAGGCTATTATGTGTGCACAGGAAGCAGACAGGCAGATAAGTGTGAATTAAGCCTCAAATGAGGTGACATGAAGGGCTGTAACGCCATCCGCCTGCAGGGCGGCGAGCTTGGCGAGCCCTCACCCCCAATAGTAACACCTGTACCACGGGTTTGTGTTGCCACAGCAGGCCAGACTACTCACACTCAGGAGGAATATTTTGAGGTTGCTTATTTATAGCTGAGGAAGGCGGGGGGGGGGGGGTCCACTCTATCAGACACGTGCTCCTATAATTAACCCAGGGTAAATATTTTAAATGAAGACAGAGCGCCAGCAGAATAATCAAAAGGAGATTCCTGCACCTCCCAAACACACACACACACACACACACACACACACATACGCATGCGTGCGCACGTGCATGCACACGCATAGCAGTACATTCTGTTCCTGGATAGGTATCAGATTCATTAATCCCCGACAGTGTTTCATTTGCACACCATTAACTAGTTACTGTAACGTAAACAAAACAGCCCGTTGCGCTTGTAAGGCAGGACTCATTAGCCAAAAGGGAAAAAACAATACATAAGCTGTTTTATGAGTTTGTACAAAACCCACCCTGGAACGTGGGATTTCAGGGCCGAATCTTCCCTCACAAAGCCAACAAAACATCTCTAACAAACAGGAAGATTATATTTCAAAATATTCTATGAACAGCTCAACTCTTGTCTGAAAACAGTCCATTTCACAGCCTTTTCCTGAGCTCTTTTTGGACTCACATATCAGACATTTTAAGCTGTAAGTTAGTGTATATTCACTAACTCGTTTAAGAAAAATTTTAAAACACAGATCAAAATCTTAGGCAATGAAAGACTGCTGATGTTTTATTTTGTCACAAGTTTGGACTAAAGTCCATTTGAGAAGATAGCAGAATGCGGCACTGAGATGTTAAAGGTCACTCCTGGGAAGGCTACCATCCCTCCATCATCACCAAGCTCGTCTTGGACGGACCACCTAGAGGCATAAACCCGTCACCCATCAGGGATTTAAAATGTCTATTTTACGAAAGCTATTTCCAAATACCGATTTACTCTGAGCACGCTGATGAGTACAACACATGGCTTCACCCCGAGCGCCAAGGCAGCGTCTACATATTAGGCTAAATATCAGCCAGAGATATATCACTTTTTAATGCCTCATCACTAATACCTTAACCTTCTGCCATCATAATCAACTGGACATAGCTAATTCATGTTTCCTTTCAGAAAAAAATGTTTTCAGATATTTTTAAATCTAGCACTGATATTCTTGGGTCACATTAATGCCGAGAGGAGAAGGCAAAAGTTTGCATATTCAAATCCCACGGGGTGAAAGACTGTTTGACGGCTGAAAAGTACAGTAATATTTTTTAAAATGTGCAAACAGTATGTATGTGGTTCACCCAGAGATTTTATAACTGATACAAGTTGGTGTAAAACAATTACCACTACAGTTATTTCCCCCCACACACACAGACCTGTACTCGTATCTTTGTGGGGACTCTCCATTCATTTCTTTGGGACAAACCCTAATCCTACCAATGACGACCCTAACCCCTACCCAGCCCTAACCTTAGCCATAAGTAACCAACCCAAATACAAGACTTTTGCCATTTTTACTTTTTTGATTGCATTCACAGATCTTTATAAAACTGAGGTTATCCAAATGGGGACCTCAAAAGATGTCCCCAAAAGTAGGGAAATTTCAGGTTTTACCATACTTTGGGGACAATTTGGTCCTCAAATGTGATCTATGCAAATCCACACACACACACACACACACACACAAACCCCCGGTTAGGCCAACATTAAGACACACTCACGCCCCTTCCAAAAAGGACCACCCCCCCATAAGAATTCCCATTTCTCTGCTCTTCCTGTGTTTGCCAGCACACCGACACCTCAGGCACGGCATGGCTGTCAATGCCCTCCACGGACAGCAGTCCCGAAACAGTGTGTCACACACGGATGCTTCCGGAAGACAGTGCATAAACCAGGGGATGGCGATCAGAGGCCAGCCGCTCTCAAGGCTGCACGCATTCAAGCCAGCATGAGGCTGCATTTCAGTTCATGCCAGTCTGCCTTATGTGCTCAGCTTGGCTAATATAACAACTACTGCGGAAAACATAGAACAGTGACACTTTACTCTGCTCTTCAGCTCTTAAAAACTGTTACTAATAATTTGATTATATTAGTAAATTAAAATATTCACTTCTAAATTTAACTAAGTGTATTACAAAGACATCTTACTTCTGACTCACAAAGTATTTACTAAAGAGCTTGTAAATGCTCAATTATACCTCTTTTCTCAGCATGCTTACTAACCCATATGATGAATGATTTATATTTGCAAGTGATTTATGAGACATTTTAAAAACACTAGGAGGACGTTTATGAAATAATCTTTCTACCTATTAATATATTATCAAATGACTAATCACCATTTATCAGACTTTAAACTAACATGTCACCAAAAAAAAACATCTGACATTCAATTACTATCAGCAGATGAGCGACTGGCCGCATGCCGAGCTGTCGCATCCGCATGGGTGGAGCCCTTACCCCAATGCACCGTCCCTGGCTCTGCATGCAATCACTTGTCGAGTGGGAATGAAAATCTCCCAGGACTGCAGAAGGCCTCCCCACCCTGCCGTGGCACACGCGAATGTGCACCTGCGCCGGGGTGCTCACGCCCCTGTGAAGGGGCACGCGCCAGCGCGGGGCATCCAGAGAGACGCTGCGTTGCAGGGCACGGGGGCAGCCGCACCCCAGCCTGCCTGCCGGAACCCGGCGCGGCCAGAAGGCTGAGGTGCTGCGGAAGAGCTTCGCCTGGGGCCTGCGGGTCTCAGTCCCAGCTTCGGGGACCCAGGACCCGGCGGCGTGCCGGGAGGGCCGGGAAAAATGCAGCAGGAGACTGGAGCGCTGAGCCCCGCTGACCTGTCCGGTGCTGCTGCCGCCGTCGTCCTGGGCTCCGTCCGGTAGGAAGGCAGTGCAGTGCACAGGCCTGGCACCCCTGGATATTGACATGGCACCCCCGCTTGTGCACAAGCGCAGGCTGCTGACAGCCGTCGCCACAGACCCCTGGGGTTCCCCGGCAGGTAGCGGCAGCTGGCGAGAGCTGTCGACGGATGCCGCTGGGGGAATGTGGCGCGGAAAGATGACCAGAGAGGAGCAGCGCTTGAGAGGGGGTGGTGCTGTGGCCCGGGTCGGATCCACGTCATCGGGCTCGACCGCGCTGCCCCCGCTGCAGTAGCCCGAGTCACTGGCCCCGCTGCTACTACAGGAGGCTTCATCCGGGCTGGGGGAGGGTCGTGTGCCAGCATCTTCACCAGCATCCTCACTGGCATCCTCGCTCACCCGCCGTGTCTGCAGGCAGATCTGAAATGTGCTCTTCCTGCTCCTGTGTCCGTTAACCCCAGGGATGAACAGCGCCGAGCATAGGGGCTGGCCCGGTGCCCCCCTTGGCCGCGAGCCTGCCTCCGCCGGTGTCCCGGAGTCCCTGTCCTCCCAGCGACAGCGCCGGCCCTCCCACGGCGGCTCTGTGTTGCTCCTGCGAGTGCCGAAATGCAGACAGAGCCGTCGTGCCATACCGTCAGAGGGGCATGGCAAGGGTGTCCCGGGGAAGAGGCTGCCACTGCCGGACTTCTCTGGGTCCCCTCCGCGCGATTAAGGTCATTAGCTGTGGCGCAAGGCCAAAATAGCTCCGGGGACGGGCCGCATTGTTCACACGGCAGCACTGGAGTTAACAGCCACGGGGGGTCATCAGCCGGACCCCGGAGATGCGGACACAAATGAAATCGAGACCCGGCAGGCCGTCTCTCCGAGGGGCCGGGAGGCTCCGGAGGACCGAGCCCAGCTGTCGAGCTCACGAGCGACCTAACCCACTTTAATTATAGTTTTCCGATCCGTCTACGCTGGTCCGATGCCCGGCCCCTCCCCGAGGCTGGCAAAAAACCTAAACAAGCAAAAAAAAAAGAAAAAAAGAGGCAGAAAAACGGCTTCAGTGGCAGGGAAGGCTCCCGTGCGCTTTGGCACAGCAGTGAGCCGGCGCTCCGCTCCGCAGTAGCCACATGTCTAAAGTTTCTACTGCGCTCTACAGCCGCTAATATTTTTACCCGCCGTATAGAATTACAGGAAATCAGGAGGAATGAGGTCCGGCATAATTCGGCATCAAACCGAGTGTTTAATTTCCACATAGCCTCCATACTCAGGAAACCGCTTAGGTTTGAAGGAGCGGTCAGGAAGCTACTGGCGTTTATAGCCAAGTGCCGAAAAGCTGCCGGTGCCTGAAAAAACAGGCAGAGATGCGGCAGGCGGCGGGGCCACAGAGGAAGCGGCGGGAGCCCTGGGGGGGCCCCCTCAGCCCTCTCTGGGCCACCAGACAGAAACAGAGGCATAAATAAAGCCCCATCTTGAGAAAAACAGATGACCGTTGTTACTTTTTTTTGTGAATCAGACAGCTCAGAGGGAGAGAGATAGACCACCTGTTATATGTAACCTGCATGTGGGCAGAGCTGGTTCGACGCCAGTCTGCAGCTCTTCACAGTCTGTTCCATCAGTCGAGAGCATAGCGATTACTAAGGCTTTACTGAAATATTACCCAAAAGCAGACTGATCAAACTAAACTGGAATATTCCAGAATATGACAATGACAGCCATGTAGAGGTGAGCTGGAATACTGTGGAATATGGTAACAAGGGAAACAGGAAATTCCTAACTATTACAATTACAATATTACAATTACGTGTAGAGGTATTATACTGGAAAGAGCCCAATGCAAATTTCTGCTCTCCGATCCTTAACCTCAGAATCCGGCTTCCTGCTGCAAACTGACTTTCTACTCCGGAGCCCAGTGATCAGCATAAGTATGACTTGCATGAATCATGCTGTGTGTCAAGGCAGACAAAATAATGAAGTATCCGACTATTTGGGAAGGTGCTTCCATACAGTCTCCACGGACCAAAGGATTCTGGGAACAGAAATACCTCTGCAGAGCTGCACAGTCTGAGGGCAGCTGGGAACGGCGTCCAGCATCATCATGAGGGTCAGCCACCGCGCCCTGGTCTGATGGCCTCCTTGGAAAATAGCGTCTCGATAAACCCACATCCCCGAGAAACTCAGACTATAAAGTACTAAACTCCACAAAGCACGGCCTGACTGCCTAGAAGAGGCCCCCTTGTGGTCAGCGAGAGTGCTGCGTCTGTGACGCATGCTCTTTGTCACGGTTCATTGGCAACCAGTTAACACTAACTTAAACCACCCTGGGCACAATCCACTTCCTCTGCTCAGGCTTTACAGATTTAAAACGGCCATAAAATCCTACACTGGCCCATTCAAGGTCCCCGAAAGGTCAGGCCATTAAGGCATAGATTCCTATTTAAACAACACAGATAAAATTGTTAATTCATTGCTTCCCATTTCTGAACACAGTTCACTTGTACACAGTTCGCTGGTTTGAGTAATTTCCTAAAATTCATAAGTCATATTTTGCTGTTTTTGAGATGCGACCGGCTTCCTCACAGTCTGTTCCAGTACTGGGGACCAAAACTTTCTGTCAGTCAGTCAGAAATGTTTCCGAAAACGTTTCCTGTGAACTGAGTGAATTTTGCAAATTAGGTTTTCAAATATCGGCTGAGAAAACAAACAAAAAAATGAATGAATCTAGCAAAAAAAAAAAAAACATTTTTCTAATGTCACAATGTGTAAGCAAGCATGAATTTTGATCACTACTGCAGATTGAATGCAGATCTCACTGCCCCACAGGCAGCTGTATCTGTGCAGCAGGTGACTACCGTACTCATGAACAGCAATAAAACCAGCAGCGAGACTGGTGACGCACAGATGGGCCTTACGAAAGCCACCAACGAGCCGGGCTGAAGAGACCTACCAAGCGGTTCTCGTCGAACACTTCGAACAGCAACCGGTGCTTGCGGGGATGCACCTAGAAGGAAACGACAAGAGAGAGATCAGTGGACCTTTGCCAGTCTACCCTCATCCAACCAGCAACACCAGTCCTAGTCTCCTTCTGAGAGTCACCAGACTGACAGCCTCAAATGCAGGGGAAACATTATACTACACCCTTGTATTTTTGATACGGCCTTTGAAAACTTAATAAATTACGCAGCAATGGGAAGAACCACCTCCAATGTGCACTGCGCTCAAGTTGTCTGACAAGTATAAAAACGAGGAATTGAAGGTGTTTAAACCAGGAAGCGAAAACAAAGTTTTAATTTCAACAGGCACAGTTAGCAGATATACAGTCGTTCTGGATTCTGCAACAAAAAAAAAATATTTAAAAATGCCCCAATAGTTGCTATTAGATGGATGAAATGTCAGCACAGGCGGGCGCCCAGTGTTTGCTCTGGTTCTGGAGCAGCTCTCGCTTTCCCAGTCCCTGGGCCCTGGGCCCACACTCTTGGGGGAGGACAGTAACCCAGTATGGCTGAAAAGATCTCCGAGAAACTTCACACTCACTAATCAGCTGTCAGGACATTGGAGAAACAGACTCCAATGTTCGGCAGCCCAACAAAGCATTCCTTCAACCTTTTTAAAGCCACTTTTACAGCCAGCAGGAAACATGAGACCTTACATAAACATGACAGCGCTTCCACTCAACAGGAGAGTATCAATATAATGTATTTATCTTAATATAAATACATTTCCACCTTATTAACATAAGCCAACCAAAGTGAGTTTTCATTTAATCATGCTAACCTAGTAACCTATATGGATGCAGGAAAAACAGGGTTATGGTTCACAAATAATCATCTGTGACTGTAAAAACAAGCATCACAAAAATAACTCCTCACTGCATCAGTATACAAACTGAGACGTATCAAATTCTGCTCTCAGACTCACTCACTACAGGCGACACCACGGTTATTAAAAATGTAAGCAAGCGGGACAGTGCTTAAGTACTGGCATCACACCACTCTAAAGCCTAGAAGGCACCAAACCACACACACACACACACACACACACACACACACACACACACACACACACACATGCGTGAGCGCCTCCATTCATTCCTATGGGCATAACCCTAATCCCAACAATGATGACCGTAACCGTAACCATAAGTAACCAAACAAAATACAAGACTTTTGGCATTTTTAGTTTTTTTTGTAGCATTCACAGATTTTTATAAAATTAATGTTACCCTTGCGAGAACCAAAGAAAGGTCCCTGCAAGGCAAAAAGTTTGAGATTTTTGTGTCATTGTGGAGGAATCTGGTCCCCACAATGTAATAATTACAAAAATGGGAACTCAGGTGTAGGCACACGCACACACACACACACACACACACACATGCAAAGCTGGTGATATCAGAGCTCATCTCTTTCCATTGCTGAGAGCTAAACAAAATCAAATGCAAATTAAAAAAAAAAGGGCACCAAACAGAAAGTCCATCACTAACAACCCCTTTCCTGCAGTTTAAACGAGGGACGTGGTGCTTCTCTAGAACACAGATCACACCCTACCTTGCAGACAAACAAGAAACCAAATCATGAAATAACAGAGCTCTTTACCATCAAGGTGCATGTGTATTGATGTAAATACCCATAATAGCCATGTGAGCTTAAGAGCACATTCTCTTATAGCGTGCTGGGATGCAGGGCTGCTCAGAGGCAGACTCTGTCGCTTCACACCCCCATGGATGGTGGCCTGCCTCCCTCCCCCGCCCTATGAGTGTCGGTACTTTGCATGCTCTCCCCGTCACACATGGGTTTCCTACAGCAGTCCAAACGCAGTCAGGCTAACTGACATCTCTGAATCGCCTGTAGTGCCCGATTGTGTGTGTGTCTCACCAGCTTGTGCTCAGCTTCATCCCCCGTGCTGCTTGGGACAGGCTCCAGGAATCCCCCCCCGGCCCCCTGACCCTAACCAGGATAAGCAGTTGGAAGATGGATGGAAATCAAAAGCAATAATTATCAATCATGCCCTGCAGGGAGCCCACAATGTGTCATATAACGCTATTAATAAGACAGAGGCGTGAGAAATAGCACAGCCAGCGTAACCTGTGTCCAGTTGGCAATGTAGCAGGGCCTAAGAGAGGAGAAGCACATCCAGCGGGGAGCGGGCCAGACTGCTCGGCTCCACGCCAAGGTGGTGGAGAGCATGCAGCCCCCCCAAAACAGACATGGCCGTTATGCGGGGCCAGTGGCCGCACTGACAGGTGGCATGCCCCTGGGACGCAGCCCCACAGCTAGGGGTGATGATAAGAACACAGGTCACGTTAAAAGTTAAAGCATCACCCTGAAAGAGCACCATACCTCTCACGCCGTGTCTTTTTTAAGCTTCGCTTCACCCCCCCCTACAAAGCAGTGTGCACTGATGGGTTGTAATTCACCTATTATTATATCATTTAAAGTTCCGCACTAATTAAGGGAACCTCTCTTTCATTCCAGGGGAGGGGAAGTGGGGACCAAGCAGCTAATGCAACAGAAGGACTTTGTTTTGCAGTAACAATGAACGCAGGTTTGACCTAAAAAAGCAACCAAGGCTCCTCCAGGTCCCTGTGAGACCTGCCGCAGGCCCCACCCTCGCTGACTTCTCCAGATTTCAATCCCTGATGAAGGAGGAAATAAGAAGGAGAGACCAGCTGCATGCCATTATACTGACAACCAGAACTGGCACAGAGAATAAGAAGCAACCCCTGACCCAATTACCGCCCTTCAGAAGCTCCAGGACGGCCGGAAGAAAAACGGCCAACAGCGGAGGGCAACATGCTTCCACACACGATGGCAGTCATAGCCACGCTGGGTGTGGTGGCTAAAAAACCCACACAGCTACCACACTACTAAGACAGATACCATACAGTCCAAGTTCCCATATACTGTTAGAAAAAAAGTACCAATTTGTGCCTTTGAAGGTACAGTTAGTCACTGGGGCTGTACCCTCAAGGGTCTGCCAACTGTACCCAAGCTGTAGGTAAATGTACCTTTTAAGGTACATAAATGGATTCTTTGTTCTTTGATGTTGTTTGTACCTTTGGGGAACAAAACTGTACCAGGGCTGTACCTTTTTTTCTGACAGTGTAGCTGGGCCGAGCGACGCAGTGAATTATTCTGAAGATGCCACCACTGCAGTGGGTGTCGATGTCTCAGCCTGAAGCTGATCTGCGACCCAAACAGCTGAACACTAAGCAGGAAAACCCCACGTGAGTCTTTATAGGCAAGTTACTGAGCCAGCCAGCGCTTACGACAGCATCTGCTGAAATGTCGGCTGGGTGGAGAAAATAGGGGGTCACGCGAGGCAGTAAGAACGACAAAAAGCAGCATGACATCGAACTATCCGTCAACTGCAAAGGAGAGGAATATGTCTGAAGATTATACGCTGCTTCCTCACCCCCAATCGCAGACACACAACCAAGCAGCATGGCACTGTCATACCCAGATATGAGACACACCTCCTACCGAGAAAAAAACGTCAAGGCTACAATCGCTGGTACAGCCTGGGTTAATATCGTTAAAGCAAATGAACATCTCACCGCGGCAGCAAAGGCAAGATAGCTGCCTCCAGCTGACAGCATGTTTAACGTTGAATCTCTAACAACAGTGGCACAGTAAGCACCTTCTTAAACCTCAGGGACACTTAACTCTGAATATTTTCTATGTGACAAAGTGAGATGAAATTCAAATGACCTTCATTGCCAGGTCAGAAGCTAATTCCAGTATACCCAAGTAAATCAAATTGAAATAAACATAGTATCATGCACAAAGAATAAAAAATAGAGCTAAATAAGAACAGGACCCACTTAAGATCACTTACTCTGAAATAGAATTCCTCATTCCACTTTGGGTCCAACGTCTTCAGGCAAAAGGTTGAGAATAGCAATGAGAAAGGACAAAGATCTGCTGTCATTTGCGGTTCCCAGAATAAAATACAGTGGCAGCTGCAAGTGGACGCAAGTCACAGTATGGATACCTACCTTCTTTATGGTTTTAGTCTGGAGACTGGTGAGTTCCCCACTCACAGGATCGTATAGTGACACTCTTGTGTAAGGATCGCTACTAGACACAATGAAGAAGGTCACAACACAGCTCTACTGATTTACAGTGTTCATAATTAATTTATAATATATAGGTTTTAATTTGGGGGGGCTCTGTGCCACATAGTCATCTGTGTGGAGAACCTCTGTTCACAAGGCTGACATCAAAAACATTGCTAAAAGATCATTTTCAAAATCAAACTCATATGCATAAGCAGTTATCAAGCATAATTCTAGTATCTAGCAGTCTTGCGTTTAACGAGTCTGCTTGGAAAGCATGTTCCTATCGCAGTTGGTGTTTCCAAGAAGTTTTAATTTTACCCTAGGAAAAAGAAACATTGAAAACAGCGACACCTATAGCCACCACAAAATAGTGCAGTTAATTATGCATGGACCTGAATTAAAAAGGAATTCAACCATTTTGAGATCACAGACATTGGAGATACTAAGACATGATCTTTCCCCAGCATGATTAGTTTAATACAGTGCAATATCATATCATCATGTCATATAACATGACAACTTCTACTGTCAGGAGGCTCTTGTTAAAAGCACTATTCTCAAATATCTATACCCAACAGGACATAATACAAAATAAAGAAAGCAAATACTATTAATAAAAGGCCGAGCAAAATGTCACGGGGGAGGTATATTGCGATAATTCATCTCATTGTCATGTCACAATACCTTGGAAGCACCTCAAACGATGGATAAATCACTTAGGAAACCTGCCTGACGTGTTCCCGTCTCTGCTGCCGTAAAAACCTACCCAGGGAAATCCCTCTATAGATTCGCACGCCAAAGTCACCTCCAGTCCCGATCTTTTTTAAAATTTGGCAATAAGGCAAGACTCTTCGAGATTCTTTAATGACATTGAAGGAGAAAAAAATCATTTCTTAAAACAAGAATATCACGCCAAACGAACCGAAAGCGCTCACCTGGCTCCTAAGATGTCCTTCTTCGCGAGTCCAATTCCAGCAACAACTTTCACTCTCAGGATTCTTGACTCCTCCTGTGAGATAGGCAGCACACCCACCAAGGAACGTGAATAAGCATAAAAAAAGATTAAATCCTTACTTCCAGCATTGCTGTCTGTTACCACCTATACACTAACTGTTCTTAGTACCTATCTATCCATTCCACAAAAAAACAGTATCACTATTTAATGAGTCTTTCTGAGCAGCCAACTCTCCTGGTGATTAAGAAATTAAGACGTAAAGAAAGCTGCTTAGAGCAAAAAACAAAAATGACCCTAGCTGGGCCAAGTGTGACACTCGCCCTTCAGGACAGTATCACCAGCAGGTACCTCGCGAACAGCTGTTAAATTTGGCGCTTATATTAACGTTTCCTTGCAGCCATTTAACAGACACGTGATGAGGTGACGTGCTATTCAAGGCAAGACGGCCGAAACACTTCAGAAAATAGCAAACTTAACAAAAGAGCCACATAAATACCCAAAGAAAACGCAACGGTAGTAAATAATAAAGATTTCATTTGTTGCTGTTAATAATAAAAAATGACAATAATAAGAGAAGAACGAGGTGCCAATCTGACAGAATTTGAATTAATTCTTTGTCTCCACAACTGTATAGATATTAAAATACGGTACATGCATTGCTAATTCCCAGCCAAATAAGTGACCTAAAACGATATGGCCTGACATACACACACACACACACACACACACACACACACACAGAGGACAGTCAGTAACAAACAGCAGGGTATTTTACCACGTCAGTCGGAAGCCCTCGGACCTCAGGCACTGCAGACGTGCTCATGCTTTCCGATCGTTGATTTCCGTCTGGTCCGACTTACTGGGGACAAACTGGCGAAACTTGCGACAGCCAGCTAACTTCACACCCCCACAATGCGAGCCGCTTCCTTCGTCAGCATCCAGTTGCTGGCCAGCGGTTACAGTTTCAGCATTAAGTTGCGTCTGTTACGGCGCAGATTAAATTGTCATATGTGGAGCTGTTATGTCGCTGTCCACCATCCTGGCCGTGCTGTTCTTCCGCCTCCGCCCCCCTACTACTCCTCCTCCTCCTCCAAGTCCGTTGCGTAGCGCAAATGTAAGCGGCGAGCACCTTCCCGCCCCCCAGCGGCCTGTCTCTGCTGACCTGCGGCGAACAGGAAGCCGGGGCCGGGGGCGTGGCGATGACGTCACCAAACGCGCGGTCGGCGTTCACCGGCAATTCGGTTTGCCAGGCGGGGACGCTGTTTGCGTGTTTCGCGCAAATCTGACTGTAAAAGCTCGTCGTCATATGTCCTCAGGCAGTAGAGCCGAAGGCAGAGTTCAGATTTTTTAGTTAGCTTCAAAGTCGACTGATCTTAAATAGTATCCAAATAATAGAATGATAAAATATTTTGTGCCTGTATTTTTTTTTCAAGGCGGCCTACAACTGAGTCGATTATGAAACACCAGACATAAAAACACAAATGAAAAAAATTTCACGATACTTAAAAAGGTCTCTGCCAATTATTTTTTGAGATAGTCACCTTCAAATTCACATATCTTTCAAACATGATGTGTACTGTAGATCCTAAGTATAGTTTTAAGTTTTCAGTTGTCCTTAGTAATTTGAGATAATAGGTGTATCAGGGAGCATTTCAATGTTAAATTGCAAAGTATTTTTTATAACATATTAACACACACCAGATGTCTAATACCCTATATGCCCAGACAGAAGTGTAATATAAAAACAATAATCATAATAATAATGAAATATTTGGGGGCGTTACCCTGGTAAGTCACACTCTGTATCGTGCGTGTATTACCTCTCTCCACTCAGGATGATAAACGATATAATAGTTTACTATAGTTTACTCAAAAAAGATCACAATTTAACACTAATCCATGCTAAACATGGAACCAGAGTTGCACAATAACAGAAACTTCAATTTACATTAGTGCTGATATGTTTTTTTATGGACTGAAAGAAACGTTATGTCCCCAAGGTGGCTACTTTTCTAAATCCAAGTTATTAGGAAAGTACTTTGAAATTAAATAATTAAGCTATTTCATAGTTAATGGTCAATCACAAGTAAGCATCCATCACATAGAAGAGATTACAAAAGACCAAAAACAACAGGTTCCTTAAAAAAAAAGTTTATTGGTTTTTAAAACCACTTAGAAAAACTCTCAACATCTGTGAGCACTTTGAATTAAAAAAAAAAAAGAAAAACACAGCTGCAATGCTACTACTGTACGGTCCGCTGTACACCAGACAACAACAACAAGATGGAAGATTCTTCTACGAGCCTAGATGGGTTCAGAGGAGGATCTATTGGGTCAGTGAAGAATAGAGCACAACGAGGGCTGCAGACTGGTCCCCCCTGTGCATGGAGAAGTGTCTTTTCATAATGCGAGTCCAAAGATCAGTGCTTACTTAAAACAGGTTTGCAAAAAAAAAAGTTTAGAAAATGAATCTTCACAAAGATGCATTTTTCTTAAAAAAAGAAAAAAAAAAAGAAACGGAACATACAGAACATACTAATTTGAATTAGTAAACATCAAACAATGCAACTAACTTTGCAATAGTGAGTTAGCTATACCTTGCTGGTCAACAGAACCAGTCCTCATTACAGGAAAGAAAGTGGTAACAAAGAATAGTTTGTACAATATAATCCAACACACATGCACACCAATGATCATTTATCGACATGGTGACTGAGACTTAATAAAGCTTTCTTTTTTTTAAAATTTTCTTTAATTCTTTTTATATTCTCCTGCATGAGAATGAGTTAGATTTTATCTCACTGAGATCAATGCAAATTGCTACATAAGACAATTAAATGGTGTCACTTTTTAGATGACATGTTTCCTTCTTTAGTTAACATTTTTTTTTTTATTTAAACTCTTTATAAAAAATATTTTGGGGGCCATAATTGTTGCATTTGTCCTAAAAGGGATGCCAAACCCTTTTCATAAAAAGTTTAGTGCAATAATGTGAACCTTCAAAAGCTTTGCTGAAATTTCGAGCCGCTGAATTTCCATTTGTCTGCTGCCTAGTCCTGGGCAAAAGACATCTCTGTCACAGGACGATACGAATCCCACCAACATGTCACTGATGTATCTCAATAAGCCACGCTTTTGTTCTTATGCTAAGCACACATCTCCTCTGCAAACTCGGACCACTATAAATGTCAGAAAGAAAAAAAAAAAACAAAACAAAACAGACGAGCCAGAAGCCACTGACTGTACAAGAATGAGATTCTGAAGAAAAATTCTCTTTTGATGGGGGGGGGGGAGGGGGCTACGGGATCAAGGATGATAAGTACAGTATTTCTGTCAGAGCACAGAAATATTTCACAATCTCTACTATAATACAGCTTCTCAATAGACTGGGCCTGTTTTCTGTAAATCTGTCATATATACAAATGGAAGTTCAACAGGATTTTCAACAATTACAACAAAATTCACCTGGAGAACATCCCACTTCAACAGTTTTAAATACCAGACTAAGTAGTGTGGCTCTCAGCATGCTTCTCAACACAAGGTTCTCAGTGCTGCGGAAATGCTGCCCGCTTTAAAAATTACATATATAAATTTACCCCCCCCCCACCCTATTACCGCTCCTATTCCACACGTTAACTCCCACTGCAGGCTAAAGAAACAATGAAAGCCTTCACGCCACCATATTTGCACAGAATGTCCAACCTGTTTGCCAGTGCTTTTACCACAAAGCATTAATGGGAGAGCAAATGGAAAATAAGCATGGATCCCATTTTCTTCTCGGTCTTGCTGAACAGTGTTTCTTTGGTATGGACATAAGGCTGAGAAGGCTGAAACCCTAAAACACTGCGAGTCAAACTTTATAATCGCTACGCAAAAAGGATCGTGAAGCACCTCTGAGCATTCAGGATAGCCCCCCAATTTTCACCATGCCACAAAGTCTTCTGTTTTGTAGTAAAAACTTGGCTAACTCCAAAAACATCTGCTATTCATCACTGAAAGTGATTCTCGTTGTATGGTGTGATCTTTAAGCTACTATGCAGTTACTCACTAGAATTTCTTTTAGAAACCAACGGCCCAGATTAATTCCAGTGTTTATCCTAAATAAGAAATGACTCTTCTCCATTATCTGAGACATACATGTAGTACATACATGCATTTTGAAATGCTTAGAGTTTCATAGATTATATTGCTTCTCCACCTGTAGCCTGACATTTTAAAAGCCCAAACAAGCACTGAACAATTATTCCGAACTAGAAAAAAATGTCCCACGTTACTCAACGAAAGTCCAGGTCATTTTCCTTTTGGATTTACAACAGTACAGGGAGACGCATTTTATTCCTGTGCATTGCCAAACGTGCAAGCTGTCAATCATCCGCTCCATGGCATTTCAATAGGTTGGGTTTTTTTTCCTCTTTTTCACTCTTGCATGAATGCCTAACCATGCCAGGTAATGACATTTCATTTAGAGGGTTACATGTTTCTCAGCAATGAAAATACCACCATCAATATTTTCAATGAATAGATGAAACAGCCAAGACTGAGAACGCAAGGAGGAATAATGAGGGTTGAAGATGCAATCAATAGACGTAAAACTCAGTAGCTAAAACACGGCATTAAAGAGAAATGCATAGTTGCAAACACGCGAATAAAATGCACAACTAAACCAGGAACAATTAACCCCTTTAACTAATCCTTGTACACATCCTCCACTAATGCCTCAGTAAATAATACTTTGGTATAGGGGTATTTCAAACTTGACTTGAAATCCTAATATTTCCAGTAACAACTGATCAGCTTTTATATTTTTTTACATCTCTTATTTTGCCACCAAATGAGCTGAATCCTGAACATATTTGAGTTCAAAATTATCCTCTCGCCACCAAAAAGCATAACCTAAAATTTTAACCGAACGGCGCTCCACAAAAGAAACGGAGGGAACCAAGCTGCTGTAACAGAATGCCAAGAATAACCCCACTGCTCTCAAAGACGCCTCGTCCTCCAGCACAACTGCAAACGTATCGATGTACATTGATACACCAGGCATAAGCTTGCAGCATCGCAGGGCGATTTACAGCACCCAGTGTAACAAGTGAAGATAAAGTGAGATGTTTGTTCAAATCGAAAACGGAAATGGAATTTAACAGTACTGGTGTCTTACAGACTGATTTCCACAGCTGCCATTTAATTTTAATGCTTAATTCATCTGTAAGCTAGACGATACTGGTAGTTATGAAACTTTTTCTGACAGAAGCACCTTGCGGGTACCTGCTCATTAGAACCCTCGCCCTACGTTAAATTCCAATTGAAAAATATAGTCACTTGGCAAAAATGATTTTGTCATATTAACCTAAAGTATTCCTACTGCCATTTGGATGATAAAGCCATTTGTTTTGATTTGGTAAACGATCTCATATCTCCCTTTAATTCAGCTTATGACAAGCACCTGTTAAACAATCCTGAAAGGAAAGTTTCATAAACTATTAGTGTCAGCTACTTGAAATATTCTTATCAGCCAATTCATATACATGTATGTACATATACAACATATCTTATAATATCTGTAAGCACACACTCACAACTCTCTCCACAAAGTTTGTTTGCACAATGCAGTCTTCGGGAATTCATCAGAAGCAAGTTTTTTTTTTTGTAAAATCTGTTTAGTAAACAAGGTTGCCTTTTAAGAACAGTCTAAAATAATCAAAATACTTGATCCATGAAATAATGCATCCTCTGTCTACTAAACAAATCTAGGTTTTTTAAAAACATGACCTCAAGGGACTGAGACAATATTACTTATTGTCCAAATAAAATTTTAAGAGTTTCTTTTTTTAAGATGGGGAAAAAAGTAACTTAAGTCCAAATTAACATTTCTTATGTCCTAATGCAACAGTGCTTTCATGTCTTTTTGACTAAATTATTCAGCTGTGATCATTTAGGATTTTGTTTTGATTTTAAGGAAAACGGGTAGAAAGAGGACATAATAGCACCAGCAATGCACCTTGATGCAGCACATAAAGTAAAACAAACAGAAAACAAAAAAAACCCCAAACAATCATTTCTGTTTGGCCCGGCACTTCTTACTGGACAAAATGTCAGTGTCCAGGTTCATGTTGCAGTGTGCTATAGAACCTTTACATAGAGATGGTTCTCTAAAAGAATGAAAAAAACAAACAAAAATAAAATAGAACTAACATTCAATCATAAAAAAAATCTAAATAAAACCATTAACCCAACATTTCAACTGTGGGATGGTCTTTGCTCTCCAGCCAGTCAAAGCCAGCGGAGTTCACAGTCTCATTGCAAATCTGCTGGAAAATCGGGTCGTTCTTCAGTTCTTCCAGTGTCGAATCTTCATACTGTCCCTGCTGCCGATTGGGGTCAAAGAGCAGGTTTGCGTCTAAAGTGTTCAGGTCGCTTATGCTACTGGAAAGCTCCGACGTGATGGAGAAATCTGATGCCACGGCATTCAGCTCTGATGCCACTTGCCCCACTAGCTGGGACCCTGGATCCAGGCCATCCTCCCCAAGGAGGTCCTTGACAGTGCTGTTGAAGTCCAGATGCTGCTGCTGTGGATCCTGGGCCAGCAACTGTGCCTGACTTTGATCTTGCTGATCTTGAAGCTGCTGCTCCACAGACTCTGGCTGTTGCTCCTCAGACCTTTGTTGTGCTTGGCTGTCAGCAGAGGAAAGGCTTATCTGTTCACTTCTGGCATTTTTAATGAGGTAAGTCGGCTTCTGAAACTCATACGTGGAAGGACCAGGGCTAATAAGAGCTTGGGTATCAGCGGCACTGGAGAGGCTGGGGTCAGTCTCCAGCATCTGGGTGAGGTTCATGCGGGCAGTGTAGTTTGAAGGCAAATTGTTGATGCCCAGGCCTCGCACGGCATCATCACCATCTGGATCCATCTTGCTCAGTAGGACGCTGGTGATGTTCTGGTTGTTGCCTGCCTTTTGCACCGGAAGCACCTCAGTCTGCATCATCACGTTGAGTGGCACCGACTGGCTCCTCTGCGCCATGCTACCGACACCGACGTCTGGGCTGTTGGCAAGAATGCTGAGCACTTCTGGAGCCACAGGTGAACTGAAAGAGGACGCGGCGGACCTGGCGACATTAGCCAAGGCCGTGTTGCCGCTCAGGTTTCGCTGCCGCACAGCCGGGCTGACGCTACGGCAACGGAAGGTGCTGGCGCCTGACGAAGACGTCGCTGCTTTGTTATCCAAAGGAGCAGGCACTGCAAAGCCTTCCTGCTTGGCCAGACCTGCCATGGCGGCGACCTGCTGCTGCACCGGAGAAATGGGCGTCAGGCGGCCCAAGTGGGAATCGTGATGCCTGGACTGGGACTGATAGGACTGTCCAGGAATGGCAAAGGCATGAGGCTTCCGAAAGTGGTCGTCCACTAGATCTTGGTAGCTGGGAAGAATCCCAATGCCGGCAGAGGCTGCGGACGTCCCGCCGCCGCTGTTGTACCCGTTGCTCATCCACTCCAGTTTGGCCTTGTCTGGGTGCGTGGCCATCGGCCTCTGCATGGGCTTGACGGGACTGCTGGTGACGATGCTGGCATCATGGTATCCAGTCATGCTGGAATTGATGGGTGTGAACGCAAAGGGGTTTCTGCATTCCACCGGGCTGGGGGGGACGCTGTTGCTGCAGTTGGAGTGTGGCGTCCCAATGGGAGTGTGGCGGCTGCTCCCCAGGGCACTGTCCACAGGGGTCGTTGGCGCCATCCTGGAGCAAGGACTCTCCCGCGTCAGACCTTGATTTCCCCCCATCATCTCAGAAGTGGGGGTCGGGGTGGGCGTCGGGGTGGGCGTAGGTGTCTGGATGGGAGTGCTGCTGCTGTGGGCCGAATGGTAGAAGGTGGCCCCCACCTGGTGGGAGGCCAGCATGGCGCCCTGCATTACAGTCGACTGACCCTGCAGCGTTACGTCGACGCAGCTACCATAAGATTGGAGACTGCTGTTCAGCTTCATCTGCTCTTCCATCTGCACCAGCTCTTCTACGATACTGTCTTGGGTCATTTCATCATCGTTAAATGGAAAGTAATCCACGCTGGACTGGCCTCCTGCAAAGTCAACAATGTCCTGGTGGAGGTTGAGCTGACTGGCATCTGAAGCCATGATCGGTATCTGGTCCATGGCTGGCGTGACTATTTGCTTATGATCAGGTATCTGCTGGACATAGGTCTGCTGCTGAATGCTGTCAAGCTGTCCCTCCTCCCACAAAGAGCTCTTAAACCCATTGGCGGCGGAGGAGTCTAATACTCCAGAGCTGGTGGCCACAGCTTGCAAGTTGCTGGCAATTTGCTCCAGAAGGGACTGACTGGATGCAGAGGTCTCTGGAAGGAGGTCGTCAGGATCCAGAGTGTGAGTCCCCTCATCCTTGTCTTCTGTAGCGGCCTGTGGTTTCACAACTGTCTGGAAGCCACTTGCATTCGTGATGGGAGAATCGGTCAGTGCAAGAATTCGGGTTGGGACGGTGGAGTTGAGTTTCACAGTCACCTTGCCGGGTACAATTGCTGGTGCACTTTCGGGTCGGGCCGGAGCCCCTGCCCTTGAAGCTTTCTTCAGAGCGGAACCGACATTCAATCTCGGACTGTCAGCATCCCCGATGGGCTGCTGCGTGACGAAGACCTTCTTGACAGGAGCTTGGTTCAACTCGGACCCAATGCTCGTGCGTTTCCGGGGGCTTTTAGAGCCCAAGCAGGCCTCCTTTGGGGATGAGGCGGCCTGGGCACTGCCACTGTGTGACACGTTGATGCTGGTGGCCTGGTTCGAAATGGTCAAGTACAAAGTGCCCTCGCCGATGTCATTATTGCTGCCAGCGGAAGCTACCACAGTGCTGCCGTTGGACGGAGATTTTCCGTGGAGCGCTAGGGACCCCTTGGTATGTGGTGTGGGTGCACTGCAAGCCCTGGGCTTGGCATCGGACACACCCTTCTGCACACCGTCAGGGTCCTGAGATGCGAGCAGCCTGTCTGCCCGGCTGGCATCGGATATCGCTTCAGGCTCCGGCTTCACGTCGATCGTAGGAGTCGTGGCCACGCGTCCATGCCTGGGCACAGGTGACTGCACAGGAGCTATGGGACCGCTGTGGACCTGTGCGCCAGACCTAGGCTCCTCTGAAGATCCGGTGCTGCCCACCCCGGCAGAGGCTGGTCGCAGGGGGGTGGAGGTGGAGCCACTAGTGCCGCTACCGTTGGGCGCCAGGGATATGGCGGTCATCTTTACCACGTTGACAGAGCTGACGTGCGGCGTGGGCATCACGGCCTTGATGGGACTGTTGGTGATGAGCAGCGTGGGCGGGGAACGCAGGGTGATGGCACTGCTGGCCGAAGGCTTAGGCAGGATCTGGGCGTAGCGGTGCCGGGCGGAGCGGTCACCTACGGGGCTGGCAGGGACATTCTGGGGTGTCTTGGGGCACTGCTTCACTGACTGCACAGACTGAGTGACCACCTGAAAGTTGACTGGAACGACCTTGCCTTCTGGTGCACCCACAGGGCTGGGAGAGCTCATTAGCTGCCTGCTCCTCTGTACCTAAAGGAACAGAGGTGCAGTAATTAATAAACAAGAATAAACCACCTTTCAGAGGGCGGCAGATATAGTGCAATTTCCTATCAGTCATTAAAAATAAGGACTGGACAAACAATCAAGCAACGACAGATTGAATGTAATAAAATGAAAGTATATTTTAGAAATCTAGGTAGAAAATAAATACACACTGATAACAATCAAATTATATTAAACAGCCCAGTAAAATTCACTTACTAATAAAATTAATTAAAATAATCAATAACATTAATAAATATAATATATAATAAAATAAATTCAACAAGAAAGCAATATGCTTGGAATACACAGTTACAGGCACAATTACAATATAGTTAAAATACAATACAAGTGCAAGGTTACCGTGATTGGGCTTGGGACAGCAGCCACTACGATGCCAATGGTTGGCTGAGGGGACAGCAGGGCGGGGCTTCTGCAGGGGATGCCGGGTCCTGCGCCAGGGGTGCCGCCGTCCACCCTGCGGACCTGGGCCTCGCCCGGCAGTGGCGAGTGCAGTTTCTGCTCCTGCTGCTTCTTCTGGATCTTGCGCTGCAGCTGCTGCTTGGCATCGATGGAAGGCGACGCCAAGGTCTTCACCTGGGGCTGGAAGGAGTTGGCCTCCGCAGTTGGCACAAACGCAGAAGCCTGTGTTGGCGTCTTCGTCCCTGAGATGGTATAGTGCCAGGGAGAAAAAAATAGTTATAACCAGGAATGTGAATCTTTACTATCTGAATACGAATGTGTGTCTGGTACGGTTAAATTATCTCTTCGGTTACATAAGGCCAGCATACACCACACAACATGAAGATCATGCGATTAATGTCAGTACTACCCATAGCCAGCAGATGGCGCTCCTTCCCCTTAAATTACATCTGCTTGGGAGGAGTTACGACCCATTGTATGAATGGAGCAAATTAGCCCTTGTTACCAAACAACGCCAGCTGTGTTTTCCTGTGTGACTACCTCTGTCCCTCATTTCATCATGCCTAAGTGAAACTGGCCAACACACGCACGAACACACACGCGGCTGTGGGCCCGTACCTGTAGCGGCCCCCGTCATGACCGTCAGGGCTGCCACCGACTTGGTGCCGATATAGTGGCTGCTGAGTAGGAAGCGGGCCAGCTCCTCGACGGAGTCGAACTGCCGGCTGAGCACCTTCTGGGCCCATTCACAGACCAGGCCACAGGCGGCCGAGCGCACCTCCCCGTCAGCGCCAGCCAGCTGGCTCGAGGCCTCCAGCACCTCACACTGGCATGGGGCAGACAGACGCATCAACAAACCATCCGCTTGTACTTCCTGGATTTTGGAGCTGCCTCCCGCTGTACTCTACACAGTATAAATCACTTCAGAGACACTGCAGCTCTCCAGTATACTATTCTAATACCCAAATTAGTTTATTCCTTCATCATTAATCCTTAACTTAATTAACTTATTCTATTCCAGACGTGGGTAGTTCAGGTCCAGAGAGTTCAAGTCCATTCCAAGATTTTGTTCCAACCAGCCAGTTGAACATAAAGAGTCACAGTCATAGAGTACTCAACTGGTTGGTTGAAACAAAATCTTGGTCTGGACTTTTACTCTCTGGACCTGAACTACCCACCTCTGCCAATTTCTTCAGCAAAACATCACCCAGTGACAGAGGAAAAAGCGCAGCGAGGTGAGGAAGCAGGTCCACCTACCCCGTCTCCTGTTTTATGCAAGTCCAGGTTGGGTAATGATGGCATGTGTACGAACGCCTTCTTCCTCAGCCCACTGTAACAGTATGTGAGGCTGCATTAAGGAATAAAATTTTGGAAAACATTGACTTTTGGAGAGCTTATCTGGTCGAAAGCTTTTGGTCTCATCCCAAGCAGATCATGGCTTATGATGTAACAGCAGCATATCTATACTGTTACCACAGCAACCCACCTGCCCTTCCACCCCAGTGCTTTATGTCAGGAGCAGCACACGAAGATCCACTGATAAGGCACAAAAATTAAACACACTCCCCAACAGCAGACAGCTCAGGCAGTCAGATAAGAAGGACTCCATCGCAGTCCAGGAACGTGGAGCCATGATGACAGGCTAGGCCAAGACGGATATGGCTATTCAACCTGAACCCAGCCAGTGGGACAGAGCTCCACCACATGCTGCAAGAAGGTCCCCGAAAGACAGTACAGACATTAAACATTTTTTAAATTAAATATTACAATCCTGCTGGACAGAACTAGCAGACAAACACATAACCCCCCTGGCTCTGATTGGACAGTGCATCCACGCCCAGGGGTGGTACACCAGGCCATGATTAACCTGACGCCGTTCCACAGGAGATGTAGCTGCGCCACACAAGTTCACAGCTAATGGGCTGTGAATTCCTTGCGACCGCTGCGTCCGACATGCCGTTGCTTCCAACCCCGAGTTCATGGTTGCCACAGCAGCGCAGCCCGGCGCAGGAACAGCTGACAGTGAACGGCGTGGACTTTGAAACGTACCACGGACAGTAAAGTCCATAGCTATACGGGATGTAGCGCTTTGGGGCACAGAGGCGCTGTTACACAGACCACGGCCTTTAACTTTCATAGCGGCCCCCTGTTTGCTCGGAAGGTCATATTGAATTTCGGTTACCATCACAACCAGTGAAAACAAACACGGTCTATTTCCGAATGCGTCTTGAGTATAAATAAAATGTGCACCGGCGCGCCTTTAGCTCCAGAGTTCACCTGCCCTAAACATTTTTAATTTCGCCCCGCCTCTGTTCCCTTTCCAAATGCCAAAACGTCAGACGTCAGAGACCAGAAAGTTTAGTGCATGTGAGACGCCTGTGGAACGTGGAGGGCCGGTCTGTTGCCCCAGAGGCCAAAGCGTGCCCCGCCATTCAACGGCCACTGGTCCCGCTGTTTGTTCATTCCTCTCCGGCTCTATATTTAGGGCCGAGATGAACTACAAGAGCAGATGTTCGCGACCGAGACCCAGCCAGGCGGGACACCAAAAAGCCATCCAGAGAAGGATATTTTGATTTGCCCCTCATGCCAAGTCGACGTGCCTTCATGTTGGGAAAGACGTTTTTCATGATCTTCCCGAAGTCTGCGGCACTGAGGGGATGGTAGCCCAGACTGTCACAGTAACTCCTGAAAATCAACAAAATTATCTTTAATTAAAAAAGTAAAATAAAAAAAGGCTGATTGCAAACTGAGCCCAAAATCCCTGTTACCTCCACAAGAGTGAACAGATAGCTTTTTTTAAAAAATAAACTTTACTGTTCGTTCGTTCATTTCTAATCTGGTTATAAGAAAATGATGGACTGTTTTCACAACTGCATGTGACTAATGTAACACTTGTATCATTATCGATGCTTAATGCCCACTGGTGACGTTCCTGAAGCTTTCAATTACACAAGTAGAGGGACATTAAGTAGCTGTATAACGACATAAATAACAAATTACAGACATACATAACAATAAACCTAGAATTAAATAAATAGTATAGAAATATCGGACACAGGAAGAGAAATATTTTCATTTTACATATTGCACCGCTATGAAGAACCCATGTAAAACATGACGTATACGGATATGAAGGTATTGCAATGTAGTTTTGAGAAACTCAAGGAGCTGTAATTATTGGGCAGAATGGTCAGTCACAGCAGCATCAGTGTTAAGGGGGGTGGGCGAGTATTTAACTAAAGCACCTCGCACTAGAAACGTCTTTGAAGCTCACGTCTAGATTAAGGACCAGAATCACCTCCCACACCATAAAGCACAATTCTCCAAAAAACATGACAACAGGAAATAAGTCATAAAGGCCAGAGTAGCTCCTCCTACGCACTTGTACTCATCGTAGACCTCCTGTTTGGGCAGCGAGGTCTCTGGGTGCTCCTCTAGGTGATTTCGGATCCAGTTGAATGCGTGAATTTGCTGCGTGCGGCTAGATGACATGGAGCTCTGGTCGCTGGAAGAGGACGGGAGAGTTAGAGATGCAATTTCATTTAGCCAACCTGCTCCTGCTTTTAGTTTGTTTCTCTAGAACAGTTTTGCCATTTACTCCCCCCCCCCCTTTCCATTCCTGGAAAAGAGAAACATGGCAGGATGAGAGTGATCCAGGATCGCTGGATCTTTTCTGATCTGCGTTCCTAATGGACGCCATGTGCCGTTTTGTAGCTGGGGGGGGGGGGTGACGAGCAGATGCACGGGCACTAATGGAGACAGAGAGCCAGAACCTGCAAACGGTCGCTATCAAGCCTGTGTTGGTGAATCAAGGACACTCATGGTTTTCCACGAATCTGAGTGCTGAAAACAGCATAACAGCAACGGAAAGTAAAAATAAAGTTGTCCTCCGTAGAGGGGGGAGCCGTGGTGGGATTAGACAAAAAACAAAGAAAACAACACAACAGGAAATCTCTGGTTATGACCCATATTGTACAGGGAAAAGGCCAACGATGCTCTTGGATTTTGTAACTTAAGAAGCGGCAGCCCTAACATAAATATATTTAACTCAAACTCCTCCGATGAAACATGTAGTTGGGCTGGACAGGAGAGGGTGGCAGTGAGCACCCGCTTAAACTGACCTGGATCAACATCATCCCCTAAAATACTTGCACATAATACACATACAGGTGCTGCATTGCTCCCAAAAAACAGAAACCTGTTAAAACGAAAACTGCCTCCTTCAGGAGACGCCAGCAATTACCTTTTGTCACTGCCATTGCTGGGACCAGAAGGCAACCTAAGGTAGAGGTAGAGTTTTTCGATGTCTGTAAACTTCTCAACTTCTTGCTGCAAAAACAAAGACAATAACATTTTAAAAGTCTCACTTGGAAACATGCATCCATCTTCTCACAACGGTAATGCAGCAGAGGGTGAGTGTGAACCAGCAGCCTATCCCAGGGAACTCGGGGCACAATGCGGGGGACACCATGGATGGGGCGCCAGTCTCATGCTGGGCGCGCACCTACGCAAGGTGCCAGAGGCACCGAATGACCTAAAGCACATGTCCTTGGACTGAAGTGATGGGGGAGGAAACGGGGGTAGGAGCTGAACCCACAATGCTAGAGGCATGAGGCTGAGCGCTGAGCGACCGCCCTGTGTACAGTACCGCTCCGAATATCGCACTCTATAAAGTTTAAATGATGAACAGACGCCCCCTTGAATCTCAGACGGGGATCACCTCGGTACGTTCAGGTTGCGGTCGCGGTGAGCACGGGTAGGGCCCTGTGTGCAAGAACGCAGCACCACACAAGGAGCAGAGACACCCTGAACTACAGACCCCCTGCCATGCCCAGCCCGGCACACCCCGCAGCATGGAAATAACAAGGCAGCCAGGGAGGGGGGGGGCGGGGCTACTGGGAACAGGTGCCAAAGTGCAGGGGCAGGGCTAACGGTACATAAACAAAACAGCCGACATAAATAAGGGCAGAGCGGGTGAAGTAGCCTCAGAAACACTTGTATGTGTTGGAGGATGAGCGAAAAAAATGTTTACGTATGTATTGTAATTATTACATATATAGATTATTACAATCTCCAAAACCCTGTTTGGCAACATGAACAGCTGCATGTTAAGGTGCTGCACGCAAGCCAGGGGGCCTAAAGCTACAAACGGCTAATGTGAAGCCCCCCCCCCTCCTCCACTCCCCGCCCCGCCGCCACGACCCGCAGCTTCAAAGGGAATAGGGAAGACAGCAGGGACGGGCCGGCGCGATTTAAATTCTGCTGGAGTAGCACAGGGCAGACGAGAACCCAGCTCCAGGAACAGCTCACCAGCGCTGGGCTGAGCACTTGAAAACGGGAAATTTTAAAAATGCACTAAAAATGTCGCATTTTCTGGAACTGCCAAGGCTGTCTTTCCCATAAACAGCATGAGTGAGGTTTACAGTGCCCCAGTTACCGTTCTATGCAAAAGAAGTCCAAAATCCTTCTGTCTGGGGGCAGAGCGAAGGACGGAAACACACGTTAATACATGCACACATGCGAACAGAGTGGCTCGCTACCCAAACCTTCACTGGCCTGCTGTCACCGAAATGCGACTGTGACACAAATTTATCGCAGTGCAGTCACAGACTCTTAGAAGCACTGCCAAAAGAAGGTGCCCCTGTGGGTGGGGCACGTTATTCGACACAAAAAGGCTTCATCACCAGGGGGGCGATTTAGCCCAAAAGGCTACAATACAGACAACACAAACTTAGAAAACCAGCAAGGAACATAAGCCAGAAAAAACACGAACTGGGAGACAGCTCCGGGAGAATTTAAGACCCCCAACTCCCTCAAATGACACCCCCCCTTCCCCACCACCCCCACAAGATGATGTCATCCGAGGTCGCGTTAATCCGAGAAATACCTAATCTGCAGCCAGCACGACAGACAGTAAATCCGACATAAACAAGACCTTTGTTTCAATGGTGTCTGCTATAGAACAGGAATATGACAGTGTAGTTAATATGCAAGCATATTGCGCAAGAAGTCGAGCACTAAGAATTTTTTTTTATTATTTACACACACAAAAAACTGCACATAAATAAGTACGTCTGCATGCGTGATGATGCATGATGAGTTGGGGCACGTTTGCACTGTGACGAGAGCACAATCCTCGTAAACGTGATTAAGTCACCTTTGCAGGGCACCGGAAAGGCTGGAGGAAATGAGGAAGACGGTGCATCTGGCTGCAGCGCAGAGAGATCAGAGACGCGCATCAGGGCAAGGGGGCGGACAGTGCGGGAAGGTGGGCGCGGTTGGGGCCGAATATGCGCTGGTGTTGCAGGTCCGAAGCAGGCGAGTAGCCGCTCGCCAGGGTTAGCTGCAGCAGAGCCATGACGGCCCGCCGCCAAAATGTGGCTCTCCCCCCGGACCGATCCGCCCGCTCCAATTGGGCTCTAAGAATAGACGCATCTCACCCCATCTTTTCTATTCGCTTCTTTGTTGCTAGGGGAACGGGAGCTCATGAATGGCTAACGCTATTAGCCGCTGAGCAGCGGTAGTGCGGTGTGCGCGTGTGCATGTATGTGCGTGTCAGCAGTGTGACGAGGACTTCAAATGGAGGGGGGGGGAGGGAGGTGAACAGCGGTCCCTCACCCTGCCGCTTAGTCTTTCACCAGCGCAGGAATCGGACCGATGAGACCATGAGGACGAGAGTAGGGATTAGGTTCTGCTGAAGGTGTGTGTGTGTGTGTGTGTGTGTGGAGGCACTGACTAAACACACAGCGACACATGCATGCCTCCGGTAGCACAGACAAAGGAGAGCCTTTTGCTAACCATCCCTTACTGTCTCAGGAGCAGCCTGCCCCCCCCGCCCCCCCAAGCCACACCTCCCTGAGCCACAGGGACAGGACGCTCGACATTGACTTCACCTGCACCAGTCAGGAAAGGCGGAGCTGAACAGCCACAAAAATCATGGAGCCGAAAATGCCACTGCGGCGACTGCTGAGCCCATGCCTGAACGGACCATACGCACGCACGCGCACGCGCACGCACACACACACACACACACACACACACACACACACACACACACAGCGGCAGTTTTCAGTGATCTGTGCTAGCGGGGCAGCTCATCCCATCAGAGCGCGGAGTGGGGCATGAAGAGGATGCCCCGCCCACCAGCCACCAGCAAATGGCGAGCTGCGGAACTCGGTCGCCCGCAGCCGGGCTCAACGAGCCGTCCAATCAGCATGAAAGCTTTGCTGTAGCGTGCAATTCATCAACTGCACGTCAACGAGACACAGTTGTGCCACTTTCAGTGATCAGTAGTCCTGAGAGCTGGCCACACACACACACACACACACACACACACACACACACACGCGCGCGCGCGCACATGCACGCACGCACGCACACACACGCACGCACAATCATTCCACCATCCAGAGTGATTCGGTGCAGAATGCAGAGGTATATACTGAACCTGGCTGAGATCCCGCTATCACTGCCCTGGAAAGAACTTGCCAACGTTTAGTTCATAAATAATTCAGTGGCCTGGGAAACAAACAGTAAATATTAGTGTTTTGGCTTTTATTAATCTGTTCATCTATACCAGGTTTTTAACACTGCCCCTATGTGACACTGGTGACTGCAGGTATAATATTAATAAACTGAGTGGAAAAACCACTCCACATGAAAACAGAGGCCAATAAACACGGAGTAATACAGGGCAGCAGAAGGTCTTAAAAACTGTCTTAAGTGTCGCCAGGGGTGGAAAAAAACACTGAGGTAGAATACGACTTTTAAGCAACTTTAACAGACAGATTCTGATGCAAGGCTCTATGTGGGATTGCAACATCCAGAGAGGTCTGCGGCAGTCTGGACCACGGAGGTCACGCCGGTCTCTCAGGCCTGGCTTAGCAGACCTGCCTCTTCCCTTCTGCCCTCGGCCCGAAGTGCTAAAGGGAGAATTCTTAGGACCCGCAGCCCTTTGTGCACAAAGGCGGGGGCAGTGGAGTTCCGCACAAACCGTGTCGGGCAAGCTGGAGAGTCCCAAGAGTTGCTAGCGTGCTCACCGGCCCCGTTCCACACAAAAACGCACCAAACAGTGTGGGGCTAAACTGTCCTGCCAGGAGGGGGGGACATGGCATGGAGATAAACCTTATGGTCCACAACAGCAGACAGGCGTGCAGCCCTCAAACCAGGGGGCCCAGATTTATTTTTAACCTTCTTGCAGCGAAGGATCAGGATCCTCCAACGATGGGCCGTTTCCCCTCTGAGAGAAAGAGCATCTTTGATCTCCTCCCCATGTTGATATGGGATCCGGCTCTCTGGGTTCGAGTCACAATCCAATCCAATCACGTTTCTATGTTTGGAGCATCTGAAACAACTCGAGTTTGCGATGGAAAACGCAGCAGCAGTGCAGAAAGTGTAAGGGGACAGATCTCAAGGGCCACGTCTCAGGCTGAAGGCAAACACGCACTGGACAGCGCAGAAAGTGTAAGGGGACAGATCTCAAGGGCCACGTCTCAGGCTGAAGGCAAACACGCACTGGACAGCGCAGAAAG
>JAODJW010000007.1:8650947-8669467 GCA_026777045.1 Hyperopisus bebe
CCCCCCCCCCCCCCCACACACACACACACACACACACACACACACACACACACAACCTCCACCCCCCACTCTGACCCAATTTCATGCTGTAAGCCTACAGGGACGTCACTTCAGGACAGGTCGGCTTGGGCTTTCGACACAAACGAGGTTTCCATGGGAACATACTGAGACTTACGAATTGCAAATGGGCAGTGAGTCTGATTTTTATGACTCTGAATGAGAAAAATATTTCACAGACTATAGCCTAGACTAGCTTGTCCCTAAAGCGCCATTATCTAGCAATGCCCAGTAGTTATTCCCAAAACACACACAAAAAAAATGTCAGGTACAACTGTTTGGGCATGACACTGTTAATTGAGACCCTGACACACACATTATTTAGCAATTACGAGGTGTGAGGGGACTGATCAGCGTATTTCTAGGTGGACCTTAAGTAGGAAAATACAATCAATCTTCACTACGGTAAGATTTTTATAGGCTGTTACTAGGTGAGACAGGACCGGTCGGACTTAATTAACTGTTATTAGAAAAGAGTATCGTATGAACCCTTGAGTCTCATGTAAGGTCAGCTTGGTCCGGCATTGTTTACGGGGAGCCGTCCATGCGAGATGGACGTTACACGGCTGCAGCCCAGGCAACAGCATGGGGCTTCTCTTGCATCGCGGAACCTTTGTTTTCCTGTCACTCAATCGCGATTCAACATCCCCCCACCCCCTCTGCTCCCACACGCCACCCCGCCGACACCTGATGGGACTCTAGTAGACAAACTAAGCCCTTTAATCGCCTCTGTGGAGCCCCAGGCCGCTCTTCCCACGACAGATGTTTTGGGCAGGATAACGTGGTTGTAACGCAGTGGGAGTCCGCATGCGAATCGTACACCGTGAGGTACGAGGCAGCCCTTGTGGGGTCCGCAGAGCCCCAGAGCCAGAGAAGGACAAGAGGCGCGCTTCCATTGATACGACCTTCAGCACACGCTCTGTGTGTGTGTGTGTGTGTGTGCGCGCGCGCATGCATGGAGGCGGAGCCACAGAGGATTATTATTTTGCTGTTTCTGCCCTGCGTCGTTCTGTGTGCTCAGCTGAATCTCACAACGGTGGCCACCATGGCTGCCTAGTTTCTTCCTCTCCATGTACTCGTCCTCCTCCTCCTGCCGTTGTGGTCGCTGCCGTTTCGCACACGCTCAGAGCACCATCTCGGAAGAGTAATAACAGCCCCCAAACAGCCTCAACGGCCAACTCTGCCACGGAAAAATGGTCACTTTTGCTTTTCATTTACATGTATGCTTTTGTAAAATATATTTAATATGAATATTGTGTGTGTGTGTGAGTGCATACATACAAACACACACACTTTGTGTAGCTCAGTGGGCTAAGCCTCTGTGCCTGGGATCAGAAGGTGGCCAGTTCGAACCCAGCCTTGGCAGAATAGTCACATGTCCGTAGGTCCTTAAGCAAAGCTGTAACGCCCAGCACCCTGGGCACTGTAGGGTGACGGCCCTTCACTATGACCCCCAAGCTTGCTCTCACCTGCATGGAGAGCAAGAAGGAGCAAAGTGAAAAAAAGAGAATTTCCACCCAGGGATTAATGAAGTATCACAATTCTATTTGCATACTGAATTCATAATACACACACACAATCTCGACTGATCACTTAATAGTGCGAGATGACAGTGAGTTTGGCCTAGACAGTACAGGGCAGATGGCAGGGAATTCCAGTCCATCACACAGGATATAAACACTTCTATAGATTTCTAGACCAACTATAACTAGATGTCTAGAACTAGATAACTAGAACTACAAGAGAAACCTGGAGTTCCAGGGGAAACACAAGGAGAGCATGCAAACTCCACACACAGAGCAGAGGCCCAGGCTGAAGCAGCCTTTAAACTGTGGGTCTTGCCAAAAGAAGTGGATGGGCTGGCTGTTGACAGGACCCGGGTAACGAAGGCCCACAGCGTCGACGCTCTCAATCTGGAGTCCGAACAGGGAAGCCCGCCCGCTCGCCTGCAAAGCGCGCCACTCGACCCCCTTCCGGAATGGCCTGATTTCTGAAACAGCACAGTGGGTCGGGCCGGGCTGGGCCGGGGCCGCCATGCCCCAGAAACCAGCCCAGCTGCTCCTCCTGCATCATTTATCCAGCATGTAAACAGTGTGGCAGTGAGGGTGCTGCCCAGGCTGGCTGCCTGCTGCTTCAATATGGCTGCCACACAAAGGCAGGGGCGGGCAGGCGGGGGCGACAGCAGTGGGGGTGGGGGGTCTGTCTGCTGCCGCTAAACCCTAGCAACTGGCTACAGAGGCGTGCAGAGGCAGCCTCAAAGCCGGCCTGTCCTAAACCCAACCTCGCGGTACAAGCACCCTTATCAGCCATCGCCTTCTGCAGTCAGGGGAAGACCTGGCCCCACTCAACCCAAGGGCAATCCCGCACCGCCAGCTCCCTTCATCCCGCCGTTGTCACACCCTTGGTGGCACCCTTCAAGAGCTAAAATGCATCACACAGGCAATGCATAGGTTAAAATGGGTTAAAATGGTCAAAAACACTAATAAAATGTTGCTATCAATAAAGTACACCCCACTTTGCGAAACAGGAATCTGAGCACAATCGTCTCCTTGGTTACATGGAGTACAACTGTTTGTTCCTCATGGAATGCATTTCACCTGTACTCTGCAGTATGAAGCAGTCTCCTGTGCAGACCACAAGCTCCATCAAGCTTCAAGGGCGGTGTCTAGCTTCCCACTTTGCTAAATCTGAAACAGCCGTCATTCGGATGCCCCAGCACCCTAATAAAGTGCCCGTTATGTGCTGACACCCCTGCATCACACTGACCTGCTTGCCATTTGGACGGGAATGAAGCTTTTTTGAGGGGTGACTCAAAAAGAAAAGGTTTTACAATTTTTATAATCACGTAATTTTCTGGGCTGAATAAAATTACTGACACAATGTGTTGATATTTAAAAACCTGGCATGAGTCTGAGGACAGTTCGTCCACCTACTCTACCGATGAGCCGCCTTTGTGAAAATGTTCTCTGTGTTCCGATCTAAAATGGTCCCCAACTAGTTTCTATTCAAAGCCTTGTTTTGTCAAATCAGTAACTAATATTAAAGCATCCCTCAAGGCTGACCTTGTCTGCGGCCCATTTGGGTTTCTGTAAACTTAAACTGTGCCGCTCTCAGTCACCTGAAGAAATGCAGCGCTCATAGCTCTTCTGTGGGAACGGTCTGAGATCAGGGATTTTTCTCTTTGCTGAATAATAGCCTTTCTGAAGGGAGGAGATCACAGTTACTTAAGGTGAGATCTTTCCAAAGCACAACAAGCCCTCAGCTAGACTCCAGCACACTGAACCACACATTTAGAGACATCACTGCTTTTTGACTATCCTAAAGATGAGAAAGCAGTAGTGCAAATGGCCATGTCGCTTTGGAAACTCAAAATCCACCGTGAGGTTCCTGTATTATGCTTACAGATATTATACAAGATACATCTCAGGGAAAAACTGCTTTCAGTTGAAACACATGAAGCCACCATGTCAGTTTGTTTAGTACAGTGGTTCTCAATCCAGTTGCTGGTCCCCCCCCCCCGCCCCAGAATGTCTTCATTCCAACCCTACCTTAATCAGGCTTACATGGTCCTTACTAGTACTGAATGCGGTAGGTCAAAAGCAGTGTGGGCTGGAATGAAAACATTCGGACTGGGGGTGGGACACCAGGAAGAACTGGTTTAGTAGAACTTTAATAAAGTCTAAGTGGATTCTGGTGCCTGTATCCAAAATATCTTACCAAGGAGAGAAGCTTCAGGAAGTCTGTACTTCCTAGCCACATTCAGAGCACTCCTTCAGCATTAAAACCAATGAAACATCTCATGACTAAACAGTAAAGCTCCCTAAAGATGATCCTGGAAGCCTCCACCTTTCCAGAAGACGAGACAGACAGATTCAAGACTCACTGCCATCTCACTCTCCATCTCAATTAGAAGGTCCAGAGAGCCACATCACCAAAACAAATCCAATATTGGGAACATTCGCAGCACAGAACCCTAGAAAACAGAGTCTGCACAAACGCCACACAGGCAGTGTCTCCCAAGGGGGTTTTACACAACCATCTCCGCTGTGGCCTGTAATAAAACAGAAATGAATGCCCCCCCCCCCAGAGAAAATGGAACTGGGGTTGAGAGGTCACCTTCTGGATGGAAAAGATCTTCGCCTAAGATGCACCGGTCCACGGCTGTGACGTTCTCACGCTGGTCTGGGTTTCCTGAAAGTCTACCAAGCAGAACTAATGTAGAGCCACACCAGGTTGTGATACACAGCAACAGGAAGACGACGGATTCCGCAGGGCTGGCTGGGGGCAGGGGGAGGATACGTCTAATTAACATAAATGGGGAGGTTAAGATTTCACTGGAGTATGACCGCCCCCTCACAAGGCAGCAGGGATAAGCCATTTTCGGTTTTGCCTACCCTCATTTATTTTCTAGGGTTTACCCATGAAGAAATAACCGTCTTTGGTGCTGGCAGGATTCCGCACCAAACATTTTGTTTCCCTGCAAGTATAAACACAAGATTTTCTTTTCATGTGTTCCTCCTCCTGCATGTGGGTCACAGTTAGCAATTTCATACCATTTCCTGTATGAATTTCACGGGCATCTACTCGGCTGCCTTTCACCGTACAAGAGAAACTCTTTGAAAGACGAGGATTGAAAAAAGTGGACACAATGTGAGAATGTATTGATCATATCAACCAGCATCAGACAGCAAGAAACACAATCGGCAGCTACCTACTGCATTAGGAGAAAAGCAGTGATCAGATTAATTTGACTCTCTGTGATCTTCCAGTAAAAATGGTATATCATGACTGTTTTGTAATCTGCTTAGAAGTTACATTTTACCTAATAAAATGATACAAAACCTTATCAAAAAATGGGTGTGATTCCCCTTTAAGATGGACAACATATCTACAATAAATCAGAGAAATGCTCCAGAACATCAGCTTTGTGATGTTTACTTTGACTGTTTATAAGGGAAACTTTATAAGGGAAACTTCCTCCATCTTTAATGGAACATTTTTATTAATATGGCAGCAGAAAAAAAGCCATTAATGGAACAGGGAATAATAAGAAAGACGGAACTCTTTTCATGTGCACCACAGAATGAGGGATCTTTTATTGGTGATTATCAGCCACATAACACACGCGGATGATTTTATTTCTTCCTTCTAGGAGAGGCTCACAAATGGCACATTAAGGGCTCTCTAAAAGTGGCCATGAAGGCTTCAAACTCGCGGAGATGCTCACCTCCTGGCTGGACACCTGGGCCGGACAGGAGAAGCATCGATGCCCCCGTCAGCCAGGTCTCAGCAGCGACGCAATCGAAATGAGACTCGCCGCCCCCTTCACTTTCATCTATAAGGCTTCCTGGAAGAGGGCTGAACTGAACTGAGGGCTGGGAAGAATCCTGACCGGATTTGAATGGGTTTCGCACATCATTCCCATTCAGCACGCCCTGGCGAGAGGCTAGTGTATCGAGGCGTTCGGGTCCAAATCTCCCCCATTACAGAATGACGGAAACACTACCGCTGTTCATAAAGACAGAAGCGAAAGTGCCATACAATAAGCTACCACTTAACATCTCCGCTTGTCTGATTGTCCATTCTGCCCCCCCACCCGTGAATGAATTCTACTGTTCATTCACAGAAAAAGAACAACAAACAAGGAAAGAAAATGTCTGCCCTGGCAACAGGAGAGCTGCACAGGAGAAACATGCTCTGCTACCATGTTTGCGATTGGAAAAGCTCATTTCGAATTCTCTTTGAAGACATTGTGCTGGGATTTACTTGCCTCCCTTCGGTTCTCTCTCACACGCGCACACACACAAAATGAGTTTCCACTTCAGGCTTCACAGATAAAAACCAGAAGCGATAAAAGCCTCCATTTTAATTCGACAAGAGGAATCACCTACAAGGACGGACATGACAGCATCGCAAGCTAATCCACAAATGCGAAGTCAGCTGCATCTTAAATCGCAGATTACACGGCAATGGCGAAAACAAAATGCAAGCATAATCTGCATGAACAAAAAACGACCAAATAAAACAACCTATATTAAATCATTTTCACTTAAATCTATTTAAACAGCTCAGTACAGAACACTTAAACTGTCTGCCATTTCGCAAAACATAAAAGGGATTAAGGGGCCAACTATGCGGCCATTGAAGCAAATCCCAAATTCAAAATGATAAATATGACTGTGTATGACATTAACCCATTTAGGATGGCTGCTCAGGGATGTAGTCTTACGACCTCAGGATGGCTAGTGGAAAAGGCCTCTCCGTCATACCTCTGAGCAAGGAAGAGGACCCAAATAACCAAGCCGGCCATCTGTCTACACAAGCAGGCATCAGAAGCCTCAAATCACAGTACAAAGCCCTTATAAAATATATGTGTAAGTATCAGCTCACGTTAAAACATTCCTCAACCTCTTCAGCCATTTAGAAGCATTTTTGTCTCAACAAAATACAAGCCTTGAAATGCGCAACTTAATGTTTTTGTGGTCAATTATTATAATAACTAACAACAGAGCCTATAAGGGACATACAGGTTAAATTAGGTGTATGTTTAGGTCCTTAACACAGGCCCATTGACCTGAGCATACCGTGACGGGCATATCACTGGACGCCAAGACAACTCCCATTTCTAGTCTCAGACAAGCAGGACGGTTATTCTTAGCTTTCAGAAAACAAACACTAGCCGTGTAAAGCACCATCGCCAAATCTGTAATCCCCAAAGCATCTGCATGTGTGCCAGACCGGCGAATGAAATCCAGCTGCAGAAACTATTATCCAACCTTAACTAACCCAATATTACACTTTCATAACCAATTAACTCTCCCCAGTATTACCTTTCCGGCAAAGCCATTTTTACCTTTTTGCATGTGTTATTTTACTGCAGCTATTTATTTTTCCCTCACACAGAATCTGGATGTTTAATCTCACACGTAAAAATCAGTCACCCCATCTGATTAATGGCTCACTTTTGCTTACTGAATGTTTTCTCCCGTGCACTACAGCACAGTTCCACGCTTCCTTTTTAATTGCGGTTTCTTTTACGTTTTCACAGTACTCACTAAGTGCCAGCACTCCCTCTACAGCCCATTTAAGCATCTCTGAAGCATGGCTTCCTGCGCACAGAGTGAGGAGATTCCCTGCCAATCAACGGCCCCTGCTGGTTCTTCTACACTCTCACGGTCTAGTGGACCTCCACCCATGTCACATCTTCACCTTGGTTTGGTATTTTGACCAATAGCTTAATATTTCATACAGCTTTTTTATTGTTTTGACTAAACATTTTCCAATCATTAAATACAGCCTAAGGGATTCTGTGGTTAATTATGGGAGGAAAGATTTAGGGAATGCTAGACAGTCAGAACTCGTCCTTGTGATTGGAAGGTTGCCGGTTCAAATCCCATGGCCTGTAGAGTGATACCACTACTGGATGCTGCGCTGTGACAAATGTCAAATGGACAGCGAGATAGGCAAGGCTATTTCCCCATGGGAATGAGTAAAGTATCAGTTATATTCTAAAATTGTTACAAGAAACACCTGAACTGCATGTTAATCCACTGTTTAGACTTCAAAAATTACTGCAAGTTACTCACAAAGTATGGAGGTAAGGTCTGAGTTTACTCTAAGCGCTCAATACTGACCACAGGGAACAACCTCTATAGACACATTATCACAAACAATAAAAGTTACCCAGGAATAATAAATGTGGTTTTCAGGACTTTCTGCCTTCCCGTAACTGAACTGTCAATATAGTTTAAGATCGATTTCTAGAACCAGGGCACAAATCCCACACCTTTCCTATGTTTCTGTCGAGATTAGCTGCAAAAAGAAGAATTTTTTGGCCATGGCTGAATTAATGTAGCACACTCAAGGTGGCAGAATTTCTGTATGTAATCTGTTAATCATATTCAGCAGCACCTACAGCAGGTATAAAACAATCAAGCATGCCGTGGATCTGTGTGTCATTGCACATTACTGTCATTCACATCCAAATCCAACACCATGACCAGCTGGTAAACTCCGCGATGAACTACACGAAAACCTTTAATCTCTTGTTTCATTCAACCTGTGAGTAGATGCCGGGTCCACGGAGTGCACCTCCGAAAACACCGTTACGGTACCCAAAGCCAAAGCTGCTTCTTATCATTTTCAATAATTCTCCATGACAACAGCCTTGGCAGCAGTAACACACAGCAGGGAATACTGCCACAAAGGTGCATAACCACCTTAAACCCCGGGTTCGCATCGTCTAATGCAGGGTTGGGGAACCTGTTCCATGGAGGGCCAGTGTGGGTGTGGGTTTTTGGGACTGCCTCTCAATCAACCAATAAAAAAGCAGTGGTTGTCAACTCCAGTCCTGGGGACCCACTGTTATTGGCTGATTGAGAGGCCATTGCAACAACCCGCACCGGTCCTCCATGGAACAGGTTCCCCACCCCTGGTCTAATGGGAACTGCAGGATCTAACATGGGAGACTTAGATCAAAATTAATTAATGTAAACATTTTTAAAAGCACCAGGGAAACATCTTTGTAGTAGTACAGTGTCTCCCAAGCCGGTCCCCGGAGATCCACAGACGGTCCACGTTTTAGCTCCATCCCAGCTCCCGGTAAAATGAGGACTGACTGCCGATCCTCGAAGATCAGACAGAGAAACACTGTTGTAGATGTAGCACAGTAAAACCTTGAAAGTTATGGAAGGGTGTGGCCTAATTTACTAGTATTACCCAGGGGTCACACCATGGCTAATTCTGACGGACATTTTGATTAAAATGCAATTTTTACCTCAGACATGGTATTTAAAAATGCATTGACAGGCTGATGATCCCTAGTATTACCTATCTGATATATCAGAATGAAACAAGTGCTTTAAAGGAACAAGCATTACACAAAACAAAGGTACATTTAAAAGTTACACATATCTGTATGCTTGCTATAAGCAACAAAATCAGTTCCCAAGCTTTAATTTCTCAGGAAACTAGGCGTGTGCCCTTTAAATCTCAACTAAATATAATCCACTTACATGACCAAAGAGATCCAAAACCTAAACATATTCCTGAAGGCCCCTCACCCCCCAGGGGGTCCATAAAAAGAGCCTGGGATGATTCATGGAGTGAAAGTTATACCAGGACAGAAAAAATCTGAAAATCTGACAGTGGCCAATATAAATGAAATGTGAGATGAGTCAACAACTGTTTTGAATGGAAAGATCAACACACACTTGCGGCTTAATAAAAGCTGCTGACTATCTGAAGTGAATCACAATCTCGATACGCCGGTTGCTCATCCGAACCTTCGCAAGGTCTTTACTGGCAAGACAGCTGATGAGTTGTTTTCCGTCACACCAAAATATGGTGGGTGCCTCAGCGAGGAATCCCCGAATGGTCACAAACCAGCAAGCAGCATTACCGTACCCGTCAGAGCAGGCAGAAATGGCCAGTCTAGCCACATTAGTCCTGTGATATTCTTTAATGGAAACCGAATTTCAATTATTTAAAACTGATTACCTAAAGTATACAAACAGACACAAATACAACATGTACGGCAGTTAGGCAATGCAATAAGGCAGCTGCCAATGGAAAGTTTAGTGGTATAATACATAGGTTAACACAAACGAATTGGGGCTTAAGGGAAGAAAAAACATTCAAAAATGTCAAAGTGCTGCAGAAGTTGTTGATAATAGGTATCATGCCTCTCTGTGGTAAGGTGGGCTGTATATCCTGGGCAGGCCAGCAGTCTGCTGCTGCAAACAGAAGTGAATCATCTATGTGAAGCATTTAATGATAAATAGCAAATGAGCTTCAGTGCTTTTTAAAAAACAGGAAAAAAAAAAAAATTACAATAAGAAAAGGAGAAGTTATACAAACCCAATGGTTTAATATGCCAAATCATAGAAAATACGAATAAGTGTCAGCCTTCAAACAGTCTGAATTGTTTACCAGAATTCAGTCCTTACAGAAATGCAGTGAAACCCTAACAGATATGCAGTGTTAGCTGGGAGCATGAAATCTACGGATTCCTGTTCCATGCTGTTAAATGCATAAGACCTGAATTCAGGAATTTGACCTGACGTGGCTGATTATTTATGCACAATTTGAGCCTATTAATACTGCATGTGTCACATGAGATAGGAAAGATACTATCAAGAGCAAAACATACTTTAAAAGTTTAACTTCAACAAATTATATGTCAAATGTATGATAAACATTTTCTGAAATTATTTCTAAAATACTACCTATAGATCAAAAAACTGGCCAATGCCTTGTTACCAAAGCCTTTTCAAACGTTTACATAAAATACAGTGATGAAACACATATGCGTGTAAAATTTGATATTATCATCAATCCGTTCATCGCTTGATAAAAACATGAGAGCACCCTAAAACCCTCGGAGTGTGGTTTCTGTAAATCCATAATAATGTCAAACACACTTACCTGGAGTGCCATCGATTTCGGTCTCCCACTCTAGAATGATACGTTACCATCCTAAAAGGCCAATTCAAATCCCAAACACAGTATTTTTCCATATAGACAAGCACTATGCATTAGCATTAAGGCAACACGTATCAATCTTCAATCAACTTCAAAGCCATAAAACAATTACTGGTGGGTGGCCACAGTGTCTCCAGATCTCATTCCACTCAATCCACTCAACAAACTTATACTAGAAAAACATGTTTATGTCTTATTTGGCACGTATAAGTTTGTATATACTGCATGCAAATATTTGTGTAAATAGTTTAAGTCACGCTAAATGGGCAGTACCATATGGGGGGGGGGGGCGCAGTAGTTATCACTCTCCAAAGTTGGGGGTTTGGTTCCCAGCCCAGGCTCTGTATACATGATGTCTGTATATTCTGCTCGTGCGCAAGAGTTCCTTCCTACAGTCCAAAAACACATGGCTAAGCAAACTGGTATCTCTAGCCTGCCCGCAGTACGTGGGTGTGTGCCCAGGGACAGACCCCAGGCAAACCACAATCTTCTGCTGGATAAGCACTGATGAAAGATAACTGTGCAGTATATGGGAAGACTAAACCATTATTACAGCCACCTACCCACCCATCCATCCATCCATCCATCCATCCATCCATTCATCCATCCATCCTCTATACCATTCACACACACATTCACACCTAAGGGCAATTTGGCTACTCCAATGCAGCTCAGCATGTTTTTGGACTGTGGGGAGAAACCAGAGAACCTGCAGGAAACCCCACGGTGACACAGGAAGAGCATGCGAACTCCACAGACGCAGACCCAGGTTGGAACCTCAAAGTCCGTTTCCAGAGGTAGGAGGCAACAGCGCTTACCTCTGCACCCCCCTCCAACCATTATTACATTTTAATATAAATAATATGCAAACCAAAGAGAACATGGAGAATGGCAAGGTAGCGGGTTTAACTGAGCAGGATGTGTTTGATTCGACACATAAAGCGGCCCAGCTAACCCGGATCAGCATAAGGGCCTTATTGAGGTTATAATAGGGTCATTTTGGTGCGGATGTGACGGATGCTCTCATGAGCTACTGTGTTCATGGATAGCATAAGAGCAGTGTTAGCTGTACATATTTCATTCCCGTTAGTGCAGGGGTAGCCAATCTTATCCGCAAAGGGCCGGTGTGTATATGCGGGTTTTCGCTGCAGTTCCCTAATTAGATTACTAATTAGAGGACTGATTGGCTGAAAGAGTCCTCTCACCTGGGTTTGAACAGCTGATCTACACGTCATCCCAAAAACCTGCATACATACCGGCCCTTTGCGGATAAGATTGGCTACCCCTGCGTTAGTGTATTTTCACTGTTATACATTTTCTTTCCTTTTTTAATTTTTCTTTTCTTTTTTTTAAAATACTGTTTCATCACTGAGATCCTGCTGTCTACTTCTGTCCCATCTTTGGAGCAGGGGAATATGAGAAATTAATTTACTTTCCCAAAATACATTCTGTAAGAATATGACAATCTTCTAAGGTTTTATGCCAACAGGTATAAGACCCAATCCAAGAGAAATACAGATGTGTGACTAATGACAGAGACTAATGATAATACTGGTGTTCTATAACTGCTGACCAACCTAAGACTGTGTAATATATAGAAAATAAAAAAAACATGCTTAGACCTTAAATTTCAGTCTACCGCCATGCAATCCTGAAAAACAAGGTCCAACATCCACTTGACATTACTGAGTTTTTAAAAACAATTTAAGCGGCATATACTGAGAAACATACATCCCCGAGGTGATATAGGGAGAAGAATCGTAAAAATATGCCAACGTTGATTTAAAAACCTTATTTAACAGAACAATGCATGTGACGAGCATTTTTACGCTATGGTCACATGGGGCTGCGGCTGCACACAGCAGACACGCTACTTCCCACGTAAGTAACATGCAGGCGATGCCGCTGTTCACGGCTGCCTTAAGCCGTCGGAAACACTACAAAAAATAAAAGGCTGTCCTCATTAATCATCTGCTGTGTTTTTTTAAGAGGAATGTCAGTGCGAATACAATAAATGTCCGTGTTTTATATTTCTTCACAGAATATACCATCAAAAAAATAAATCGTTGCAATCACCACCGGCACTGTCCGTTAATTTGACCTATAGGTTCATGGCTGGCTTCTCGTTTCTGTATGAACAGCACGCAAAAAAACAGGGTGGGGTGGATGAGTCGGGAGGGGGTTAAAAAAATCGAGTCAGCGTTTCCACCACCGGAATACCGATGAATCCACCACCAGCCAGCATTACCGGCAGACATACACTTGCAGATGGTACCTGTTCGTCGCATCCCGTTCAGCTAGGCAATCCCAATTCAATTATTTTCCCCCAATGAATACATATAATCGGCCGTCGCTTAGTTTCTTTCCCACAGTCAAGTTGCAATGCAATATTAGTCTTACTGCAATATAGCAATATCACCAAACGTAACGTGTCGCCCAAATGCAACCGGTTTCGATGCAACAAATCTATGCTCTGTGCTATCGATTAATATACATTCGCAGTAGAGCGATTCAAGCACAATCTGTCTGCATTATATTAGCGGACGTCTGTTTCCATTACACAGCACCGGTGTGCCACCCTCGACGGTGACAGCGTGATGTTTAGCCACGATGTCCACGCTCGCCTTTCATGAATGACCAGATTCACTCTCGCTTAAATGCACACCATCGCAGAAAGTGCCTTGAATTTTAAGTCTTGCTAGTCACCAACTTACAGTAATGACCCGATTCACGAACCGTTAAAGCCAAAATGCATCCGCTGTCATTAGCTCATAAACAGCCGGCGACATCTAACTACAATTCTGAACTGTTGATCTTGTAAATGAACTCAGATCGTTTATCTAGTCGAAAATTTAAAAAGAGACGAGCAGTGGAAATTGCAAAATAATCACGATATCTGGTTCTCTCAGAATTCGGTGCAGGAAAACATGAATTCAACGGCGACTGTCACCCATGCAATTATACTGTAAAGTATACAGGCGGCTACCTACCAATAAACCAGTGGTCAATCAAAAGCAAGAATCTTTCTCCCTCCACGAATTCAATATCCGTTGAACGTGCAAAAAATGAAATGTGGTATAAGGCACATGCTGGACGTGTTTACTATGCTCTTACCAGATAGAGTTCTTTATTTTGTGCTGCAGCACACTGGCCTCTGTCCCCTGCAGTCCCGGAACGAGGGCTGGTAAAGAGCCTATTCCCGAATTAGGCTTTTGGTGCTGACCAGGTTGTTGTTGATTCTCAGCCATCACGACGAGATTCAGGAGGGGAGGAAAGGGTAGGGGTGGTCTTTAACAAGTAGGCCTCGACCTGGACCTAGAGAAAACAGTCCTTCTCCGGCTATGGTTCATCACTAACCCAGCCCGACCGCCGAGCGCCTTTGCTTTAACCTCGGAATCCACCTACATGAAACGGCAGGAAGCCATAGCTAGACTGCAAACACACAAGCGCGCCGCACGTATGTAAAACATTAATAAATAAATAAAAACGGGAGGGGAGGGGGAGGGAAAACACGCGTCGATCCGATTCTGCTGCAGCCAGGAGACACGACGTGCACGCCTGCGACCGCTGTCGGTGCGACTGCTGCCAGGCAGTGGTGGCGCATGCGCACTGCGCGCACAGGGAGGCGGACGGGGAGGGCGACGTTACAAAGAGGCTCAATGTCCCAGCACTGCACCAGCGAGCCGGGGGAGAGGGGAGTTGGCCTCAATGACAGGTTGCTTAAGGCGTATCGATACACTCTGGCGATCACCAATGCTGTTGTTATTCGCATAAGGAAGAAAATTAATAATAAACTGTGGTGGTGGTGGTGATCGTGTATAAAATCTGAAATTCGTTACGAAGGCGACGTTAAGAAAGAACGAAATTTCAGTCTATTTGTCTTTACGGCACGGCACTGTTTCCACTCCGTGTAAGATAAAAGTGGTCCTCAGACTTAACTTGAAAACATGCCATTTTCGAGAAAAGACTACCTGTGCCCCAATAATACGTCTACGCAAGTAATGGAACAAAATATACCACACAAACACGTAAAATATAATGAATGTCATTGGAAGCCAACTAGACGCATTTTGTAACGTTAATGAATGCGATGTAAATAAAATACTTTCACCTTTAAATCGGTACATCGCCATGTCGCGAAGCCGGACTGACCGCGGTACCTTGTTGCTAGGCGACAAGGACGCCTGCTTCAGCGCAGCAGGAAAGATGGCCGAAGCGAGGAGAACTTCTTCCTCTCAGGAGGTAGGGCGTTTTTAAAAGTCCGAACATCTTCCCATTTCCGTACGTGAAGAGTCTGCAGATACATCAGTTATTTTTTAAAATATATGTTCTATGTACTATACCGACCGACTTGTTCAAGGAACCCTGTGCTTGTTCGTTTCTCTTTCTCGCAGCCGTGACTAACATCTCCATCATTTCACTGCGATATAAGTTTACACTTTATAAAAAGAATTTGTTTTTAAAATAATTGTGTATGGAATCATGATACATTTTCTAACTTTTTTCGGTGACCTTGTACTTTTTAGTTAATTTTTCCTTATCTACCGGATTTCTCTGAGTAAAGTAGCAGAATAGACAATTATTAAACACCAATGGTCTACTGCCGTAACTACCAAATAAACCACAATCAAAGAAAGCACCTCTTCAGCAATTATCCCGAAGTATTTTACCTTAGGGGCAATTATGCTTAGCATTTTACTAAAATAATATCCTCGTATTTATCTCAAAAACTGCTTCATAAAGATAGTGTAAAGACCGAGATGTATGCAGGTACTGTATTCTAGACATGGGTGCTGCTAGAAATTTTGAACCCAGTGAAAGCATATCATATGGGGTCCTTACCCAGACCAATCCAATTATGTTCCACATTTTTTAGGGCTCATGTTACTAAATGAACTTCATTTCATTAATTCAAGTTCATTAATAATTTAGTTGTTTTTCTGCACAACAGATTTCACTGTCAGGGCCTCAATTTGTCGTAACTTGCTAGCTTAGTTTTTCATACTGTCTGATTATATAACTATGACCGATGTTCCATCAGCTAAGGAGAGTTTCATCGTCAAGGACTACTAAGTCTCAAGGTGGCAGACCATTTAATAGGCCTTCTACTGTTCCTCAGCTCAAAGTACCTCAGACAGACCTGCTACTCAAGGAGGAAGAATACAAGTAAGAATACATGTCTCCTAGTTTCAAGAGGTTAAAAGCCAACAGTCATTTCCCTAAGTCCTAAGATTTCCTGAGATTGCTTAGATTATAAACAGTTGACATTATTGTTTTTAGCATACACATACATACACAACTTGAGTGCTCTTTCAGAATTATGTTTTTTCCTAGGCGTCTGAATGCAGAGCTGGAAGCGAAAACTGCTGAAATTGTTCAGCAGGCAGAAGAACTTATGGTAGGATAGATTTTTTGCCATTTCAGATTCACATAGTAATATAATAATGTTGCAAACCCCATGTTTAAGAACAAAGGTACAACAGAAGCGACTTCATCTGACTAAGTCATTTTAAATTGAACTGGTTAGTGTCTCTCCTCACATTTGAAAAATCGTATCTATTTTTAGTTTATTTATTATTTTTTTTAGAGAGAACAAAATGAAGTATTGGCAAAGCCAATCCCTTCTCACATTGGCATCGACTTAGACATTGAGGATGATGAGAAGGATTACAGGTAATCAGCATGGCCTTTCATTTGCTATAAGGAAAACTCTTATATCAGCACTACCATATGGACAGTGATAATTAATAATCTATGCAAATTAGAGAAGTGGATGGCACTGTTACCTCACAATGGTCTGAATCCCCCCACTCTGACTGCGGAGTTTGCATGTTCTCCTCGTGTCATGAGGGTTTCCTCCCACAGTCCTAAATTGATGCAGTTAGACAAACTGGTGTTGTAAAGTTTCCCATAGAGTATGATTGCCTGTGTGTGTGTCTGTGTGAGTGTGTGTGTGTGTGTGTGTGTGTGTGTGTGTGTGTGCCCTGCAATGGACTGGCATCCCATCCAGGGCGTACTTCAGCTCTGTGGCTCCTGGCCCTCCTGCAACCCTGACCAGGGTAAGGGGTTAGAAGAAATTAAAGAGGCAGTCATGAATTACGGTGATACACATAGCTGATTTATTGTAGAACAATATAAAAATAAATATTATTTAGTTTAACTGTTTAACATGCTATTTGTTTGTCTACTTATGTCAGGAACCTCAGTCTCACATCACCTACTGACAAGCAGCCATCTCTAAAGGTATGCCACCATCATGTAGTGTTTCCTTTAGCTTCAAAATAAGAGTGTAACACTGTCAGATTAACCAACTATTCATTTAGCAAACATGTATAAATCATGTAATGATGCCTGGCACCACACCAATGTTAAGTATTCCTGACTAGTCTGTGTTTATTTTATAAGACTGATGCTGGATGCTTCAGGAAATGGTGTTTAAATAGGCCAAGCTGAAACCAGCTTTTTCTGTTGATAAAAGGCAGTGAACAAAAGGAAGAATATGTCCAAAAAAGCTGCTGTACAAAGCAGACCTCCACCAGGACAGCAGGTTAAGTCAAAGTAAGTCATCTGCAGTTATTTTCAGTGTTTTTAGCATGTATAAGTTGCATAATATTGGTTTTAGTAGAATGCTAACACATGATAGGACTATTTAACATTTCACCAAATTTCCACTTTTCTCATTAAGGCAGTTCCTGGTGTTCTGTGTCTTATGTCATCCTTCTATAATGGATATCAAACTGACAGCGAACTTTGTTTTTCGAACAAAGCTCTCAACTGTGAATTCATTTTCAGCTAATATGAATGGTTTAAAGCTATGTATACATTTTATGCGATATAAAGAGGATATAGGAGAAAGTCAAAAGATTTTGATATTTCTTTGTCAAATGTTATGAACAAGACTGATATCCACACATTTTAGAGTAAACCAGGTCTAACAGCAGATTTTATAAATTGCTTATTCACATTGTACTTAAATACTAATATGCAGTATATAAAATAAATGACAAGGCTTTTCTATTGCATAAGCATCTATGCACTTTTTTCTGTAAACAGAAGTTTATAAGTTCAATTAAATATTCACTCTGGAAATATACTGGGTAATAACACGTTTATGGACTTTTTTATGAACTTTCAAGTTCTAATAAATATATAGACAACTGTAGACATGATGTCATTGATAGAAGCTCCGGTAGCTATAGGCTTAAAGTTTGTGTGTTTCTAGTGTGTTGTTCTGTCTTCTTACAGAGCAGTGGCAGCCTCTGCAACAGATGATGTCGCAATAGTTGAAGACTTTGTGGACCTCTCTCTGGCGAAGACCATAAGCAGCATCAAGGGCAAACTGGAGGAAGGTGCAACACCTGAAGATGTAATGGATGATGTGATGCCCAGTGTTGGGGAAGAAATGGGATCTGGTGGGTCTATTTCCAGTCTTTCATCATGGCTTATATGTGTGGATATGTTGCCATAATAACTAGTGTATGTGTGTGTGGGAATTGGGCATGTATACATTACATTGTCAGGACCAAATGCCCCCCCCACAATATGATAAACCTTGTTATTTTGACCTTTTGGGAACATTTTCCCTGGCCTCACAATGGAAAATAAAGTTTTATTGAAATCTGTGACTGCAATCAAACAATTGATAATGCCATAAGTCTTGTATTTTGCTTGGTTACTTATAGTTAAGCTTAGGGCTAGTTAGGGGTAAGACTGCTACTGTTGGGCTTGGGGTTATGCCCATATAAATGAATGAAGAGTCCCCACAAAGATATAATTACCAACCTGTGCGTGTGGGTGTGTGCATGCACACACATGCACACACACATACATTTTACAATAATGAAATTTTCCAAAGAAGGGAGAAAATTTGTTTTTAAATGACAATAAAATTTCAGTAATGACTTATTTCAAAAGTCACTTTTACTCTCAAAAATACAACAGGTGCCTCCTTGCATTTGCTGTTAATTACTGTTTCTAGTTT
>JAODJW010000007.1:8682595-8698800 GCA_026777045.1 Hyperopisus bebe
GCAGTTCTGAAGGCGAAAGGGGGTCAAACACCATATTAGTATGGTGTTCCTAATAATCCTTTAGGTGAGTGTATATTAAATGAATGTTTTGTCAGTATTAGTTTTTATGCATAATTCTTTGAATGAACTCACTTGAATCATAGACAGTGGTTCCACACAACTAGAATGAGTAATTTGATAAGGAAACATTTTTCAATTGATGCATTCACTTTGTGTTCTGAGAACATACTGTAACATGCAATTTTCTCATGTATAATTTAACCAACTGAATGTGAAGAGATACAGTACTTAGACACTTAGTCTTTCCTTAGAATAATATAAAAGCAGTACACATTATTATTCTGAAATAAGCAATAAATGTATTTCCTACTAAAGCCATATGTAAATCACATGTAAGTTCTATATTTTTCCTATAGGTTTTTCCCTTGAGTGTCTAACATGTCAAGTGTGTTTATTTAGTATGAATGTGGCCATAATCATACAAGAAAAAAAAACACTCAATTGTAGTGAACGTATAAAAAAAAATATGCATTGTCATATATATAATTGAAATTAGAAAAATGTCTGATAGATGTACATTAACCATGTGGTTTGTTTTTCATGTGGGTGCTTCTGGGTTAATACCCATGAGACACAAAACAAACAAGTTATCAACAGCCTTCAAGTTTAATGGATGTTTGGTAGAAGCTCTTTGTGTTTTCACCTGCAAGCCACAGACTCATCATTGATGTGTGATACAAAGTTCTTTGTGTATGTGAAGTATGTGTTTTATGTGACTGATGTTTGCAGGATGTGTGCGTTTGGAGGGCGGGGCTGTGCATCATCACTGAGTGTAATTTTGATATCTGTGTGTATGAGTATTGTTTGTGTGTGGTATATATAGTGTGTTTTCAATCGGTCTTAATGCGCTGTGCATAAAGTGAGGTGAGTGATATGTGTGTGGGTGATGTCTGTGGGTTGTCTGAGCTGTAGTAAACCAGGTGGGATGCTAAGTGAGGAATATTAAAGTATCAGAGGGAAAATGTGATAACTGCTAAAATATAATGTGGGAAATGAAAGAAATAAAGAAAATGACAGGCATAGATGCATAGGCAGACAGAACAACACAGAGAAAGAGACAGACAGACCAACAGAGAGATAGACAGACCAACAGAGACAGACAGACAGGCCAATACAGAGACAGGCAGGCAGACAGACAAACCAAAACAAAGACAGACAGACCAACAGAGACAAACACAAAGAGACAGACAGGCGGTTGTTTGTTTAAATGCTTTATAGAAAATACTTTATACTGAAAATACTTCAAACGTACAGAAATCACTCATGAAATTCTAGTTGAATTAATCAAGTACATCATACTATGCACATTGTTTGACACTGCAAGGTGCCTGTTCAGTATTTACTATTACTTAAACCTACCAATTACTCATTATAGTGGAGATTACACTATGCTTTGACTGACCTTTCAAGAATTCCAATGTGCATTCAACTCCCTCCTGAAAATCCAAGTTGAAGTTGCAATAGGTGGCAACCAAAGTTGCAACAAATATTTGAGCAAGGCCCCAGGACCAGCTCACCTTCCATAGACAGCAGCCATTTCTGTGCTGTCATTGTTGTACCTGTAACAGATCTGAGGGAGAAAAAAAACAATCAGGCCAGTGCAGAGTCTCCTGTCTCCATGCAGCGAGACTGAAGACTTTCAAATTCGATGCTTCACAGATGCACACATAACCAGGGCTACCAAACCTTTCCTCTGTGAAGCTAATCTGGGTATCTGCTTCATTTTCATGAGGTAAACTGTCAAAAAAGATTTACCTTTATTTGCTTTATCAAAATTTCAGTGGGTCAAAGGTTTACACCCAAACCAAGGCAAATGTTTCTTTAAACAGTGTAAAAGATGAACACTGGCCAGTAACCCCAAAGTTTAACAATGGGGTTACTGGCCTCTGATAGGCAAACTGAGTTAACAGACTGCTCTTCTGGCTGTATTTAAGTCCCTAACTTCATGGTCAACGCCTTATTGCCCTTTGTGCCATGAGAAAATACAGGCAACCAGCCATGACCTCAGACAGTAATCCATTTTCCCTGCTTATTTTTACCGTTTTGTTCACCGTGTTCAGCAGTCCGCTGTTTTTGCCATGTCATGAATAAAAATGGGAAGTGAATTAATGCTGTATGTACAGTATGTTGACTGCATAGGGCTGGTGTTTTGTCACAAATGTATCCCAGCCCTGGGCTTCCTGCTGTCCCGGTGACCACACAATTAACAAGGTCAAACACCTTGTCTGCAACACTCATCTCTTCGAGTTCATGAACTGCTGTAGTTTCAACTCTCAGAATTCGAACAGGTCCATATCTTCACCTATACAACATGTCTGCAAAGGCTGAAAAAGATCAGTCAAATACTTCTTGAGTTATAGCACGAACTGGATCAAATATCTGAAACTACCTTTTTGGTATTACTATGCAGTGCTACTGCAATTTTGAGGTGATTAATCTCAAAATGTGATCCCTTTGAGTATGTCATCCATATCATGGGTCTAAAAAGTTTGAATACTGACTGGGGAGAGGTACATTGGAAAATGACCTGGTGATGGGGACAGAATGCATTTGATGAATGTCACGGGGGAGACAGCATTTTAATGGATAATATACAGAACAAAAGTACAAAACCCTCCCCCAACCTATTTTCACACACTTCCAATCAAAAAAGCAAAGTGTCCTTCTGGGTTTGAACCCAGCTAGTTTTGCAACTCAGTAATTTACATGGTTCCAAAATAAATCCTAATCGCTACAAAATTGATTTAATAAAAAAATACCCAAATTACCCTTTGTAGGCAGAAACTCCTTTCAGTTATCAATCAATGCGATGACATTCACACCAGCCCCTTGCAGAGACCAATGCCAAAACTGTCCAGCAGACTAACTGGATTCTACTTACATACTCCAGCTCCACACAGTCTTACCATCATGGGCAACCTTCAGTGAAAAAGGTTTCATTTCAGCAAGGAAGTCAACTGAGGGTGACAAGATGGACAGCGATTCTGTTATTTCCTGTAACAATAAAATGGTGCAAACCTAACAAAACTACACCGCAGAAATTTGTTACACCCAAATTAAGCTCCAGCTAAACAAAAGTGATGAGATTAAAGAGGTGAATATTAATGATGGCTTTTATTTACAATTTCCATAAAATCAGCCAACAATGTCTACTTCAGACACCTTTCACATCCTTCTTATTAGCATGTAGCTGGACACAAAGAATTTAGTAGCACTGGAGATACCATGTATATCATGGTACTGAAATGCAGAGCAGGTGATGCAATGTATGGATTTAAAAAAAATCCTAAAATCTAACCGTAGAAGAGAGCAGTAAAAATACCAGGATCAACTTTTTGCAGTTTTGCAATATGGGTCTGTGTATGGAGCCCTTGGTTTGGACTAAGTACCCCCTGATACATGCCCATAAGCCACATTAATGCAACCTTTCACAAGGAGAAGAGTCCATACAGTTTAAACATGCCAGGCAAAGGAAGAACCATGTGAGTAACCATTTCTAAAAAGGTAGTGACTCAGAAATACTGCTCATTGTCTCAATTCAATTTATACTTTGAACTTAAAAAAGCAGCAAATTCTCTACAAGACAACTCCAAATTCACAACACAGATATTCACACATATTAGTGATATAACTTTCGTTGAAAGTTGACTCTTGAGTGGAGAAGGCTGGTGGGAAGACATACCCCCCCTTATAGGCAAGTAGGAAAAAAAATTCAAATAAGTTCCTCTCCCATTTCTCCTGACCCCTGCCCCTTGCCCAAAACCAAGATGAACATGTTCTCCATTAACATAATGCTTTTTTTTTTTTTTTTTAAAAAAAAGGAGTCTTATTTTCCTCCATCTTCCGTCGTCACACCAAGGCCTGCTTCCGTCTCCGGAGTGACACGTCCGCTGCCATCCGGACATTCAGCCGCAGCCGCCTCTTGCGTCTTGGAGGGGGGACCGTTTCCCTGCTGAAGGATCTCCGTGGCCTCGTGTTCCAGCACCTTGGAGGGCGTGAGAGGCTCCAGGCTAACTAAGCCGTGCTTTGAGCTGCTAGGGCTCGCACTCTCCCTTTGGTCCTCTTTCCTCAGGAACTCCTCGAAGGGGACACCGTCCCTGGCCTGCTTGCTCTCATCCCTGGCAGGAGAGCAGTCGCTGCGTTCGGCGTTGGGAGGGGATGCATCTTTCGGGCCGCCGCCCTCGTCCTGGGTCTCGGCCGGGCTGGGTTCTGCGGGGGCCCCCTGGGTCTCGGCCGGGCCGGGCTCTGCGGGGGCCCCCTGGGTCTCGCTCTGCTTGCCGTCTTTGGGCTGTGGGGTTTCCTGGGTGTCGGGCAGCTCTGGCCCTTCTCTCGGCCTTTCAGAATCCCCGCTTCCAGAAGCATCCTTCGGGCTTGAGACAGGCACTGGGTCCTGGACCACGTCTTTGGCCCTACTTCCAAATTGAAAACAAAAAGCAGAAACAAAAACTAAGGACACAAACGAAGTTAAGTGACACACACACACACACACACACACACACACACACACACACACACACGTAGAGCCTTTTGGAAAGCATCCTTACCCATTTGTCTCGGTGGCGGACTGCTCACTCTGACAGCCATTACTAGCAACTTCATTATTCTAGACAGAAACAACAAGCCGCATTATTAGCATCGTTTACATTTTATGGACTGCTGTCTTTATGTTTTTCGTGAAGGTTCATTGGACAAACCTTGGAGTCACTGAGGTCCTGACAGGACTTAACATCAGGCTTAGATCTGTGGAGTGAACGGTGATTAACTGTCATTGGTGACACACCACAGCACACGTTACGCAACGACAAAATGTGTTTAACCAATATGCGACACTGTGACATAGCAGGGGGCAGCTATAATTCAGGGAGCAGCGCTTGGGGGCAGCATCTTGCTCAAGGTACCTCAGTGGTACTTTGCTGGTTGGGGATTCGAACCAGCAATCTTTCGATTATAGGTGCGCTTCCCTAACCTTCCCAAGGTCACCCACAAACTCACACCCATACTGCTACAGTCTTGGTGCTTGGTGATGTAATGAAAGAAGGAACCATTTTCAAACAAAAAATGGCAGTAATTTCACAGCATGATCACATAACATGGGACGGTGTGTAACTCAGTGGATCAGGGCTTTGTACCTGTGTTCAGAAGGTTGTGGGTTCAGCAGAGTAATTATCATCACTTTATTAATCTCCATGGGGAAATTGTCTTTACACCTCCCTCAACTTCTCTTACTCTTTCGTAGAGTAAGCTGTCCGCGATGGGCAGCCACCTGTTGGGGTTGACCTTGTGATTACAGGCACACAGGCTTAGCCCACTGAGCCAGACGCTGCCCCCAAATCATATCACAGATTTAGGCCTCTTCGAGTGAAGACCTCAAGTGCACCAGCGGTACTGACTGACCCTGCTGGCCATCCCCAAGCTTTCACTTGTGTTAAACACAAATAGTTGTGTTAAATCAGTGCAATGGCAAAATAACCACACATTAAAAATTATTCTCACCCGATGTTGGGGGTGAATTACCACAATGGCAGATTACAAATCCCATAATACGAAGCTGGAAATACTCACTCTGTTTTTTTGGGTTCAGCAATAGAAGTGCCTGTCAAAACAAAATAGGGGACATTTAGAAGTTACTGGTTGCTGACAAAAGCCACACAGGAGCGTAAGAGACTCGGGTCAGGGTGCGGCCAGAGCTGACCTTTCTCAATGATGACCTGGCATGTGTGGTGCGGCCTGTCGATCAGGTGTTTGGTCATGAGGTCGCTGCCAGAGGCGTCCTCCAGGAAATCGCAGTTAAGACACACCAGCGTTAAGCTCCTGCAATGTGCAGCAGCTCGAAATCTGAGCTTTTCAGAATAAAACTGCTTAAAACAATGGCAAGGTCTGCATTTTCAGCAGAGCAACCACCCAAAACAACAATTACAGCAACACTGATATAAGGAGGCATTTTCACAAATATCCCATTTATATTTTGTGTTTTAGCTGGTTTATTTTAGCCAAAATAGGCAAGTAAGGAAGTGATTGCACCATTAATGCTGTAATTACACCAATCACAGCATTAACGGTGAAAAGCATCAGCCATCTCTGATTTGTCAGCCACTTCCTGCTCCGCTACATTCTGAAAGGTCATGTCAGTGACAAATGCAGCCCGTTTCCCATACCGCAGCTTTCCCGTCGGCTTCCGCATCTTCCGAAACCTGTCCCTGGAGATGGCGCTGTGAAACCTAAAGAGACGAAAGCCTCGGTCACACGGCCCTCACAGGAAACTCAAAGTGAGGCGCAAGCTCGGCGCGTTTCAGCAGCTACCTGATCATGTGGTTCTCAAACGACTTCTTGCAGCTGGTTTGATATTTGCACGCGCTGCATTTCATGACCAGGGGATAGTGTCCGTAGAAGTCCTTGACTTCCGTATAACATTCAACGCACAACTGTGTCCCAAATTCATTTCTGACAAGAGAAAGGGCAAAGAAAAAAATTCAGCAAATAAATATTCACTTTTTTTCTACGCATTTTTGCATGAAGACAAGATGGTGGGCTCACTGGAGGCTCTTCAGGGCCTGGTTGCTGCGCTCCAGCTGTCTGGAACTGGACAGACGCTCCTGCCGTCGGCTCTGGAAGGTTCGGGACTTGGCCGCACTGGCCGTCTGCAGGGACTTGGATTTCACTGTGCTGACTGGTGACTTCCCCAGCCGTCGGGGGGTCGGACTGCTGGGGTCCAGGCTGACAATAGACTTTTCGGGAGTTTTGGGGCAAGTGGAGGAGCCGCCGGACAGAGACGCTCGGATTGTCACCTTGTAGGGCGAGGGGGACAAATCCGAACAAATAAATACTGCAATTTTCATTATAGGGGCCCGGAAACGCATTTGTGTTTGAAAGAGGGTAAACCTTGGTCCCAGGAGGAAGACCTTCCAGGGTCCTTGGTTTCTTGAAGGTCCGGTGTAGATGTGCCCTGTGGTCCGATCTCTCCTTGTACGTGAGGAAATTTAACCGGCATTTACCACAGCGATGAATTCCCTTTTTCTGGGGGGGAAAAAAAGCAAGCATGTCTGAATAACAAGTAACAGTTCATGCACATCACAGACAGAAAATATACAGCACTGTGCAAAACAAAATGTCTAAATGACAGTCAAGCTGGTGTTTGTCAAAGAGTGCTAGTGAAACCATTTCACTCCTGAAGTCACCACAGGATGAGGTGCCAACCTAGCGCAGTGCACACACACTCACCATTCACACACACACACACACACTCTCACGGCAATTTGCACAAACGACATGGGAAGGACATGCGAACTCCACGCACACAGACTGAGGGTAGCGACTTGTACCCTGGTCTCAGAGGTGGGAGCCAACAGTGCTAGCCAATTACATTAATTGAATTTCACCACTAGCCCAATTAACTAATATGTGGATTGGCTGTGGGTCCCGGAGAGGCTGGGGAGGTGATGCAGTATTCATCTAGCTAACAAGATATCAGTAACTTTTTGAAGAATTCTTGTTGGTTTTTACTGTTACTGTTAATTTGTACTAATATTAAACTGTATTTTTTCCTGAGCAAATCTACATTTACTACTCAGATACACAGTTCTAAACACTTTGACTGCCTAAGACCTCTGCACAGTACTGTATGTGAAAAGTTGCAATGACCAGCTCATACGTCATATGGTCGTGTGCTGATCTATGAGATTAATTTCTGCAGATTACCAGCCCTCTGCTGACTTTCAGACGCAGTACAGCGGTCCTCAAATCCCCAAGGATCAAAACTGCATCGTGCAGATTTCTCTCCGTCAGATCAGAAAGCAGTGCTAAGCTAACAGCACTGTGCAGGGCCTCCATTCAGAGGCACAGACATGAGTCAACTACTCATAACAGGACCCAACCATCAGAATCCAGGGCCAGAGGGCCACGTCCTCGCACCTGATGTCGCATGTAATGCTGCATGTAGGTATGCCCGCTCCGCAGGACTTTGAGGCAGAAAGGACAGAGGAGGTCCTTGGTGTTCTCATGTACACTTCGGAAGTGGCTCTCCACTTCAGAGAAGAACGATGACCTGTAGTTGCAGACCTGGTGGAGAATGTGTATGGCTCAGTTTTGGAATTATGTGTATGTTTTCAAAAGAAAGGATCAAAAACAAACAGATCATTCAAACAGAGTGCCCTGGTTTCATGAAGCAGGATTTCTAGTTTAGCCAGATAACTTGCTGGATTTATGGTAGTCTGGGTTAAATTAAAAGGTAAAGTCCATTTCAAATAAAGCACCTTAAATCCAACAAGTTATCCAGCTAAGCAAGAAATCCTGCTTTATGAAACGGGCCCCAGGGTGGTCGATTTGAATAATCTTGCCTCGTCAAACCGCTGCCCGCCTACCTGGCAAACATAGGGCATTTCCCCTGGCTTGTGGTTGAACTTCATGTGCTCCAGGAGTGCCTGTTCGCTTTCAAAAGCCAGCTCACAAATCTTACAATTAGCTGCAGAAGACAGGAAAATGGTATTAAATTAACTCGGAAAACACCCCCGGCACAGACGAACAACATCCTGCGCAAGGTGCCAACATCACAATGCTAAGTTAAAGGTAGCGCAGATGCTATCATCAGGGAAAGGCTTAGCGGAAGAGCGAGCGCAGGCCTGGCGTACTAGTGGACTCGTAGGGGCTGTGGGCGCTCTCGATGTGGCACTGCAGCTGGAAGGGCGTGGCGTACTGCCGGTAACAGTGCTGACAGGTGGTGTGGCTCTCCCAGCTCTCGTTGCTCTGCTTCTCCAGCTCCAAGTGGTGCTTCATGTGGTTCATGAACCTGCGGAACACCACAGGCATCAGGACACGCCCTCGACAGCCCTGGGTCCGCCTGGCCGGATACGCGTCCCGTCACCCCCGCGCCTGCTGGCTTCCTGACGCAGCTTTCATGTGGCTTTTTAAAAATCCCCGAATGAGTCAAAAAAAAAAAAAAAAAAAAAGGCTAAGACCACAAACACTTTCAGAGACTATTTTTATTTATACTGGCGTATTTTTTCAGACAAATCTCCATCCTGCGTGCACAACGCTTTCCTGGATGCCTCCAGCATCCATCCCGTTTTCTTTAATGCAATGGCACTCCTTCGTTACCAGGGATCTCCCCGTACATCTGCCATTTTCCCAAATATGTGTTTTCCACTCTGAATATGCCAGAAGCATGTGTGTCAGAGTTCGTCTGGGTGAGCGCTGGCAGGCAAGCGGGGAAGCAGGCGAATGGAGCCGAAGTAGCGGTAAAACGGGGTTCATTGTAGGGATCGGAGACAGACAGGGCGAGACGAACACTACACTCAACAAACTACACTAACATCAATGACAGAACTCCCAAGACTCAGACGCGGACTAAATACACGATAGATTAAACTGAACAAGCAACAGGGGAGTACAATCAGGAATAAACACGAGGTAACGAGGGGGGCGTGGCACACAGGAGGGTCAGACGGAGCTGGGCGTGACAATATGGAGTTAACGTGGGGATATTATCCAAAAATGTATCTAGTCAGCAACATCCAGTGTCTGAAAAAGATAAACTAGGTTCTGTCAGGTCTGTGCTGTCCACACACACACACACACACACACACCTGCCATTATAAACACAGACAGCTACCAAAATCCTGCTTTCATTGAATGCTGGGTTTCCCCCACTACTACCACAAATCTCCGGGAGCTTCCCAGAGGCCGTGGCCTGTCAAGAAAAATTCCATTTCTCAGCCCGCACTTTGCCATTTTGCCATCTCTTAACAGAGCTTACAGAGGCGATGGCTGCACAGCTGCCAGATGTGCGACACAATACAAGAAGTCCCCTCTTAAAAGAGCCTACGGAGGACTTTTTTTTTTGCTGTACCCAGAGCAAAGCTGTTTAGCTCATGCAGGTCTTACGCAGCCTTCACTGCCAGCTCCAAATGGGATTTTCAGCTCTTAACTGCCTGTGTCCAACAGACAAGAATTCCTGCTATTGCCTCATTTGACCTCAATCAGTCTGTATGAACAGTAGTCGTCAATTATATACTTGTCAGTTTTTACTGTTTGTTCCCAACGGATTTTTTTGTTTTGTTTCTGAACATGTATTAGAAGACATAATGATACACCTGACATACACAAAGCCCAAAGAGGAAAAATGAGATTCAGAGGAGTGGATGTATTTAATGACATCACCAAAAAGAGGGGCCATCATGAAACAGTTCTAGAAACATGGAAGTCGGCGTTCACGTTGACCACTTCGATAATTTATGTCGGTCAAACTTAAAGGAATAGCTACTCTGTCAAGATAATGTGCCAGTCTCCTTTAAAGGGGCACCCCAAAATTGAAAAAGCTATTTTAGAGGGTCTTTACTGCATTTTATCCATCAAGGTTGTTCTGCTGGGAGATGCCAAGTTTTGGAGATACTGACCAAAGAAATGTCAGTCTTCTCTCAAATATAAAGGTAGCGAAAGGCATTTTCACTGGTGATTAAAGCGGATTTTTACCTTCTGGACCTGAACTCGGCACCTCTGCTGATGCACTAAAGCAGTGGATCTCAGTCTTTTTTGCACCGCGACCCAATTTCTACCATGCGAGCTCAGTCGCAACCCTATCCAACAAGTTATCCGGCTAAGCAAGAAATCCGGCTTCATGGCACCAGGACACTCGATTTGACTAACCGTATTGTTTTTTTGAAAACATACAAATAACTGCCAAAACTGACGTGTATGCACTCTCCACAAGGTCTGCAACTACAAGTTAAATTATTATCCTGTCAGCTCAAACAGAGCCCTATATCAAGTATATGTTTAGATTAATGCTATGATCCGGGACTCTGCAATCAATGCTAACTGCACAAATCTGATTGGATGTGATAGTGAATTTTAAATTAAGCATCTGTGGTTTGACTTCTTGGATTGGTTGGGTAGTTACTAGTTTTTGCAGACAAGACCGGTTTATATAGGTTAATTCTAGCACCGTGGGTGGGAAATCTGATCGTGGATCATCATAGGAGCTTTGCTGGTTTTAACATACATACATTTCCAACTCTGCCTCGTGACTCTTTCAGAACTTGCTGGGTCGTGACCCATGGACTGAGAATCGATACAACAAAGCACGCAGACAGCCGTGAAGGCCCACCTGATGTTGCTCTTCAGGACCTTCAGACAGCTGTTACACTTGAATGTGGTGAGCGCCTTCTCCTCCTTGACCCGCACCGTGTCTCCCTCATGTCTCCCATAGTAGAAGTCGGATACCAGCATGATGATTTTACCCTTCCCAGTGGTCTTCACGTGCAGAGGTGAGGACGGCCGGTCCGGCGTGGATGTCGTAGGGAACACGCTGTTTATCAAATCATAGCAGCAGTACTGAGGGAAGACAGAGAAGCCAGTAAGTCCTTCTGGAAGCAGTGTCCTCCCTGCAGATCCGTTTACTGACGTATGACCAAAAATAAGCAGGAAATGCTGATTCTACTATCAGAACATGCCCAGAGATGCCTGGACCTTTAGCCAGCATTGGTGAAGGGGGGGGGGGGGAATTCAGGCCCACCTTCATGTGGCGTTTCATAGGATCCGGAAGGATGAACTGAATATTACATTTTGGACATTTTTTCTTGAAAGGTGTTCCATTCTGCGTGGAAACTGCAGCATTGGGGGACCCTACAACTGAGGAGAGAGAGATGAGTGATACTTCCACATACTGCTCTCTGTTCCATCACCTGGCCTCTGAGGTGGTGGTAGGGGGGGGGGGGGGGGTGTGGTGAGAGAGCAGGAGAGACTCACCAGTTTCCAGCTTCATCTTCTTGACCGGGTTCATCGAGTTCGGCTGAAAAGTTCGCTTCACTGTGCTGCTGCCATTGCCTGCAGAGGGCGCTGTCAAGGGTAACAATGAATGAGAAATAGCAGTTAATAGTGTAGGCCTACACATGAGAATTGCTTGGATAGAGGCTGTGCCATCATACCTGAGTGACTGCTGGCGTGCAGAGCCGGCAGAGGCGAGCTCTTTTGATTGGCCGAGGTGCCTGGTTTGGCCTGCGACGCAGAGCAGCCCAGCTGAATTGGCTGAAGCGTGGCGGAGTTTGTGTGTATGGCCTGCAGGGTACTGGTGGTGAACTGCGTGGACGGCTGCGCAGGTGGCTGCTTGGCCTGAGGAGGACTCTGCATGCTGGTCAGGGTGACAACGTTGTTCTGTATGAGCTGGACCTGAGGCCTGTGGATGACCCCCGGCACCGGGCCAGTGGGGGCCACCGGCTGCAACAGCTGCTGTCCAGCTGCATGGACAAAAAAAATAATAATGTCACAGTGGACAAGCAGGTGCTGACCCCCCCTAATTACTTCAAATGCACTAAGTCAAGTCATGCTTGTTATGCATGTCCAACAATTTTCACAATATACATTTATAAGAATTTATCAATAAGTGTTAGACGCCAAATCAGACATGAATAAATTAAAAAGCAGGCACAGTAAATCAGGGGGAAAAAAAATAGAGAGTGAAGTGGTTATATAGAGTTAAATTCTTAATCGTTTAAGCAGCTCTCATCCAAGTTCCCAACTAATAATGCCCATCTAAGGAGGCGTCTCCATGGCAAATGTTATAGGAAAGGCATCGGTGACCCAAGGTTAAAAAAACCCCCATAAAACTCATGCAGTCAAAAAAAAAGTTTAAACATGCAGACAAGATTGATTTAAGAGATTGGAGGCTAAGTGGGCTCACTATTGGGGTTCAGATCCCACCTGGAGCCTGTATGTGGACAGGCCTGCAAAGACACACCGTTAGGTTTAACAGACAAAAAAACTAATGTGGTACCTGGAAGTACTGCAAAGGATGGACCACTAGGGTACTGACTCCCAAGTGGTGTGATGAAGGTGGAGTTGTTTGGTATCTGGGGAGAAGTCAATATATATCCCTGATAGATCAGAAACACAAAAACGTTTTGATACAACATACCACGTCAGTGGCAAATCCTCAGCTAGCATATCATGGAAAACACCTCATTAGTTGCTTAATATTTTCAAGCAGGTTAAAAAAAATAAGCAGAAGCATAAGGGGCGGCGTGGTTACCTGGTTGTTGGTAATAATGATGGGCTGCGGGGACACTGTCGTCAGGGTGCGGGACACGTTCTGTGCAGCAGCAGGACTGGACCCAGGCTGGGACGTCACTGGGATGAGCAGGGACTTGGCTACTGGCTGGGGGGCCGCTCTGACTGTGAGCTGAGCAGGACCCGAGGACACAAGCTGTGTGCTGGCAGGAGGCTGCGAATGCCTCTGAACGGGGGCCACCGTGCCACTCCCACCTCTCTGCACTGGAGAAACAGGCAGGGTGTTCTGGACCGGTGCAGGCGGCTTACGCCACTGAGTGGGGGCTTTGACGACCTGAGGACCTGAGGACAAAACACATGAGAGCTGAAACAGACTCAGGATCGTTTTTTTTGTCGGATATTCCGGTCATTCCAGGTGGAGACCATCTCAGCAGAGGCAAGTATAGAATACAAGCATTCATACTTGGCCTGGTGTTCGGAGTAACTTTGGAGGCACGGATCTCTCCAACAAAGATCGGCTCATCATCATCCTCGTCATCATCATCTACTAGATTTATCTCTGGTATTCTCCTTTGCCATGGCTCCAACTCCTCTTCCTCACATTCCATGAAAAGCTCCGACATTTTGATACTGCTATTAGGAAAATATCTTGAGGTGAACAAATTTCATCACGTGTCAGGAACCTGTGATAACAGGATAAAATAACAGACCAATAAATGCTGCTGCATCAGATCATGGGACAGTCCCTTTCAGAACGTGATGTTCGTGCACTGAATATCTATCAATATATATAGACTGCATTACAGAATTCATTACTCCGTCAATTATTTAACGCTTGGTTAATACAAATGTTCATCGATACCCTGAAATGGATAATCAGATCTATGAAAAACCCAGGCCGGGGGTGATTAAGGGCTGCACCGAAGATTCAAAGAGAGTGACAAGTAAAGCAGGTAATTTTCAGGGTTTGTGCAGTCGATTATGAAAAGTAGACAGTGGAGGTAAGAATGCATCCCGAACCGGCCCTCGTCCTTCCATGTACGTATTGTAAACAATAGCGGCGAATGGTTGTATATAATCCCAAGGGAAATAACTCAACTTTTCATTATCTTCTTAAAGACGGCACCGGGCGTATCTTTTCTTCTCGGCTACGATCGAACACGCACGTATTGCAAATGCATTTGTCTGTAAAACGGCAAGCATTGATCAGCTGGCGCGCATTACAGTAACAACCAGCCGAACATGGCGTCCGGCGCAACAACTGCGGCTGCTACACACCGTTCCGACTCTTAATTTTCTTCATCACTGCGCCGAAAACGCAGAAGAAAATGTTTCTCCCTCGCGGATAACGTGATTACATAACGTTATGCAAATTAAAAACGAGCTTACCGTTCGTATGCTATAACTATTTAGCATTATACACAATTTAAGCCTGGCCGGGACCGTTCCATGGGAGTTTGCAGAATGCCGCGGTGCATGACGGGTACGGGCAGCTCCGCGATGGATTCCTCACATGCCGCCCGCTATTTCCTTCCGTCTTCGGTTCACAACTCATTCATGCCCGTGTGGCACAGAATGACTCGTATAAGAATGGGATACCTGCTCATCATAGCCATTTCGGGCGGTGTGCATTTTTTATATTATATTCACCGCATTATTTTATGTTTTCTAGCCCATGAGTAACACTAGACGTTGCCCCCTCCTTTTAAGTCACCCAGTTCCAGAAACGTAGGCCTTGGTGTGATGGGAACAAATCGATATATGTTTAATTGATTACAATTACAAGTTTCAAAAAGCATTACATAGCAGTGTGACTTTTTATGTATATCGATCCTTTTATGGAGTGATATATCTTTAAATAGATCACTATTACAGTCAACTCCAGAATGATTTACATTCTTCATGAAAAGGAGCTGAAAATAATATATAAGAAGTATGCATGCAATAGGTGATTTTTTGGGGTTAAACAAATTGGTAGGCCTTATGCTTTTATTTTCAAATAGATTTTTGGAACAAAATAAAGTTTTCCTTTAGTAACACAAATTTTTATTAAAAATGAAGAATCCAAAAATATTGGCACCCCAAATTTTAGTATTTGGTGGAGTCTCCCCTGGTGAGAATGACAGCCTTCTACCACTTTCTCCAGTGTTTAAAACAAGGTTGGAGAGCACATGTGGAGTCTTTTCTACCTCATTGAGATTCTTGGGTTTTCTCTTGCGAACTGTCCTTTAAAATTTTGACCGCAGATTTTTGGTTGGATACAAGTCTGGAGACTGAGAGTGTCATTACAAAACCTTGATTTTGTGTTGCTGCAACCATTTCTTTGTCAATTTTTATCTGTGGTTTGGGTCATTTCAGAAGACCCAACCACAGCCCAGTTTCCGCTGTCTGGCAGAGGTAACCACATTTTGGGCTAAAATGATCTGGTATTAAATTAAATTGAATATGTTATGCCACTGATCGTAACAAGAGGCCCTGGACCACAGGTGGCAAAACAGCCCCAAAGCATCAAAGATCCACCACCATAATTCACCGTGGCTATGAGGTGTCATTCTTTGTATGCGGCCCCCTTTTTTGCCAAACATGACAAAGATGTGTGTGGCCAAATAGCTCAATTTCTGTCTCATCTGACCACAACGCACAATTCCAATTGTAATGTTGCTGGGGAAAGTTCAGACACTGGGATTTGTGTCTGGTCTCGGGAAGGGTTTCTTTCATGGAACTTGTCCAAAAAGCTTCTGGTCATGAAGGTGACGTCTCACTTGATTTTTAAACAATGAAACCCCAAGATTCAATTAAACTCTACTGTTGCAAAACCGTGACCTTTGGGCTCCTCTTTGTCTCCTGTAGCACCCTCCTCACTGCGCAAAAATATTTTGCATGTTTGGAAAATAGTGATAAAAGTAAAGTAGCCTAAAATGTTTTTTCTTGAAAGTCAATCTTCTATAGTTCATATAAGTATACTCTAAATATATAGCTAATTGGCTTTAAACACAAGAGCAACAGTTGCATAACAAATATCAAATCAGAACTAATGTTCTGGTGTGTGTGACTAATTGTCAACATTTAATAAAGAATGATTCCTGGTCTTAGAGGAATGTCTTATGAGGAGAGGTTAGCTGAGCTGAATCTGTTTAGCCTCGAGCAAA
>JAODJW010000007.1:8711769-8733734 GCA_026777045.1 Hyperopisus bebe
TGCCTTTTTTAAATTAGGTAGAGGTACTGTTATATTTGGTAATACAGTAAATTAGATGATTGTATAGCATTTTAAATTTAATAAAGCAACTCTTTGCCAGGTCTTGTGAAGTATGTGTTGATGTTTTTAATCTGAACCTAGGGACATTGAGTCTTCTGTATTCCCCCTGCTAGATGTTTTCTCCTCCGGTAAACAGTGGGAGAAACAGGCCAACCACCTTGGGAAGCAGCCAGTTCAATGCATCAGGTAGGATCATGTTTCCGAATCTATCGGTTTCCATCTTGCAGTGTGTTCATCTCACTGACGTTGTCAGGTGGCTCCTGCATTTTCAGCAGTATCGTGGTGATGTGCTTAGTGAGATATATATTTTTTAATCTCAATGCATGGATGGTTTCCAACATATTCAGGTGTATTTAAAAAAATGGTATTTTTTTTAAAGACTTCTAAATTATGCATGCAGCCAGCGAGTGGAGTATGTCGAATCAGTGTTCAGCTATTGTACCTGGGTGTTCTGTGTACTAGTCCGTGAATGTCACGTTTAGTGTTCAAACTCCATCCACCTGGAATCGGAACATTCTGCCTGTTGTTGGAAGGGAAATAAAGTTCAGATAACAAAACCCAAGAGAGCTATTTTAATGATAGCAGGTGGATTACAGTGTTACTCTGTTACAGTCACTGCTGTCTAACAAAATTGTTACAATTTTTATGTTTGGTGAGTGGCAACTTTTCTTTTTTTAACATGGCATATGAATTTGCTAATTATACCTGGTACTTTATGCTTAAGTGAATCCGTTGGAAATTTAAGGTAATTGTCCATAAATTGCTCATTGTAGCAGTTTACAGCAAAGCTTTCTGTCTAATATTGTAATATTGGGTTTAAAAGGATTGATGTATTCATAATCATAGTATTATTATGCATGTCCTTGGAGATTACTTACCGAGTTAATTTTATTCTTTATTTAACTTCCATTTATTTTTAACTTTCCAAAAGTTCAAGGGGGTTTTTCTAAACCCCCCAATGCTGTCATTTTTCCTTTGTTTTTTTAAATGCGATTACTAGTGTACTACTTTTCTGTCTCTGGTTCATCCTTTGGGGGAGTCATGTATTAATAGGTGGGGGTTTCCTGTAGCTCGAGTTCCCCAGTGACGGAGCCATTTTTGTGGTCTTCACACATTTCTGATTCTTTGTGTGGGTCGTCTTCATTTGTTCACTGAGTTTTGATGTGAAGGGGAGGCTGTCATTTGGCACATCGATCTCGACAGTGGTTCTAAGAAACCATAATCATAAACGTTTCCTAATAAAGGGGGTCTTTATTTAACCGGTATTGCTCCCGAACCCCTAAAACTGCTCTATTGTCTGATTTGCGTTTGGAGAAAGGCAACAATTGAGCATTATGTCTCATCCCCACTTGTCTTATGCCCGGCAACAAAGCCTTGCTTGTACTCTAGTTATCTGCGATGTAAAGGAGACACTTTTTAGAGGATAACTGAATTCCGGAATGGGAGAAGCAAAGGCGAGCCGTTGTGGCCAAAGATGTGTAATTGTTATGATTTACGAATGTTGTGCGACGGGAAAGGTGGCCACAAATTGCACACTCCTTCGAAGCTCCAGAGGTCACGACCAGCCCCTTGGCACGTGTCCTTCAAAACAATAATGCAGCTGCATTGTGATCATCTAAGGATCAGCTGGAAACCTTCTCAGGGATTCCGGGACCAACTTCTAGCGTTAAATATAAAATATTGAGCAAATATTTTTAATTTTAAGCTTGGGCACGTCTACAGTGATATCGCTTTCAGTGTTTTAGGGCTCTACTGAAATCTAAATTTAACAGTGGTAGCATAGAATATACACTTTTTTGCAGAAAATGATTTACTTCTGCCAGGAGGGGAGCTTTCTTTACGCCGCGGCCATGATCGGAGGAGCGAGCGCTTCTCTCTGCTGCCGCCGGTGCTAAGCCGAGAGGCTGGGCCTATGCTGCTGCAGCAGGGCCGCGTCTTCGGCATCGGGGCACGACGGAGCTCTTCTGCCGCAAACAGTCGAGGCTGCCTTACTTAGCGTACTTAGGAGGCTGTTTGCCATCGTGCAGAGAGAAAGCGCTGTCATAGCTGTGCGTGTGCCTGTGCGCATACTGCCTCAGTTTAGACAACAGCTGATTAGCTTATGCGGATATGATTTACACATGTGCAGGTATCCTGTTACACGATTTGTTTAGCAGTTTGATGCGTGATGCGTGCAGTCGGAATAATTTCGTTTTATTTTTTCCGCTTTTTGTACCGGTTCACCTTTCACGTTTTCTGAAGCAGATGACTCAGACTTAATGAGAAATTAAGCTGAATTTGCAACTGTTCAAGTCTATATAATAGTAATTATTATAATGAAATTGAAATATATAAAGCATAACAAAATTTTAAAAATAGGGCCAGATAGCCGTCAGTTAACCTTGACATGAAGTCAGGTATGGAATTGCATTTAGAGGAGTCTGTTATTGTTTTGTTTGTCAGCTTGGGTAAATGCTGCCAGAATATTTACTGACAGAAGTGTGTGTATTTTATTTCCCTCTCAAATGGCTAATCCAGAAGGGGCTGGAATGTGATGCATGGCAAGCAGATATTCTGCCATTAAAAGCAAACGAGTGAAGCGGTAGGACCAGGATAGCTCACAGGTCGCGGGACGGCGTGTCTGACTCTTAAACCGGTTCATTCTTCTACCCCCTTGTTTGTGAAGTTCTTCAGGTTTGTGCCATCGTCTCGAGCATGCGCTGTGCATTTTTAATTTTTTTTTGCTTCTTGGCTGTGTGATGTGGTGTCGCTGGGGGAGGGGAGCGTGTCGGCTCGGGGGGGTGGGACACACCGCTTATCACACTCCTTACACATGTATCTCCATTAGCCGTTGTGTTTGAGTGCATGTTGATATTGCTATGAAACTGTTTTGTTTAAATTGACATTGATGGTTAATATTTATCCATTCATCAGTTAGGTTAAGTGCTAAAACTGGCCTCTCACGGGATGCGGATGTCTCTGCACCTCTGCTGTGGAGTTTGTACTGATATGGCCCCCATTTTAAATTGTTTCTTTGCATGACTCTGACATATATTCTGACATGACATATATGTGTTTCCGGGGGGGGGGGGGTGTAGTTAACAAACCAGCTAAATATCCCTGTCGATCCTCACACAACCACACGGAACTGGATGGCTCTCGTCTTTGCATGGTGTAGACTTTGGCATCCAGTAGCGTGTGGAATGATTGATGCGCATGGACGTATCGTTGCAAAAAAGGAGAAAAATAAAATACCCACTTAAGATGGCATGTCAGCCTTGGCTGTGACTTTACCAAGACGACGTGCTGGGTCAGCATTTGAGCCATGGTTGTTTTGTGAAATTGCAGTGTAGATCTAACACATACTTAATTTTCAAAAAAGAAAACTATATCAGGGGTCTTACTTAAAATCACATGACTCAGTACCATTCATTTGTATCTGATCTATTGTCCTTCGTACAGAAGAAGTGGACATTGTGTATTTTATTTATATGAGTCATGTTGACAGGGTTAAGCCTTTTGGATTGGGTTTTGCCCAGCCATGCTCCTTCCCTAGTACTGACAGGTATTGATGTGCACGCTCTGTAAGTTTGCATGTGAGTGCAGTGCGAGCGTTCGTGGGCCCTAATGCAGCGGCCTGTGTCATTCGGCGATTATGGAGAGGCTGGCAGCGGAAGACGGGCAGAATTACAGCAGCGCTGCCGGGCCGCCGTCAGCCAGCTCCATCCATGTAGAAAATCAAGTAAAAGCTTTATCCAGCTTTAAGGGTCGTACAGGGAAATCTGTCTGGGGGTGCGCTTTGTGAACTGACACCGCTATTGTGTTTCTTCAAAGCAGAGATTGTGAGGGTTTGGGTCTCGACAGTGTTGTGACTCCGCTCTTTTTTTCTTAGAAGTATGGCATTTTTTCTTTGACGGTATTACATTTTTTTCAGCTGTCTTTAGAGATGCACGATATATCAGTTAACGTATCAGTATTGGCCGACGTTCGTCGAAAATTAAAACGCTGGCAGGAGTCCAATGTGCCAATCTTGATTGAGCTGAAGACATAAGCACTGAAATAATAAAGGTGATTGCATTGGACGATCAGCCATTTTCCGTAGTGGAGGACGAGGAATTTTGTCGGAATTTGGCTCATTCACCGCTATAAACCTCGTTACATTCTGTCAAGTCGATGTTGGTTCACTGATGTCTTCCTGCCTGCATTATATAATGTTGCGGGTACCCACAGTCATGGTATTTTAAGTAGTAATATCAACAACATCAGTTTCACCACAGGTTCGTGCAGCTTACAGATTAGTCGGGTATTGGTATTAGGTATCAGTTAAATTAGACTAAATTATATCAGTTATCAGTATGAGCCAAAATTTCTGAATGCGTGCGCCACTAGTGGTTTTTAATTCATCGCTGTTGTTTGTATATCATGTGTGAATGTTGCCAAATTCTCACAAATGGCGAAGTCGCAGTGGAATGACGGTGTTGTCTGAAAGGGCACCGAGCGGCTGATTGTATGACCCGCCAGGGACACACTGAGCGCTGGGCTCTTCCTGAAGGAGCACTGGGCAGCACATTGATGACCCGCCTGTGAATCCGGGCTCCGGTGTCACATGTTTCTCCGAGGCGCGCGGTTTGCATGTCCTCCCAGCTTTTGCATGTGGTTCTGCCACGGGCTCCTGTTTCCTGCCTCGTCAGAGGGACCTCCCCAAAGACACACAGCGCCGGTTGACGGAAGGTTCCAAGCAACCTTTGGTGCGTGTCTGCTAGCTTTATTTTTGCATTTCTGTTTCTCCGCGACGGCAGTTCTTTCCGTCTTCATGGCCAGAGATCTGACAGGTCAGACTCCCATCTTTTCCCACTGATTCCAGGTCAGGTACAGGTCTGCATGTGGTGGAACAATTTTAGGAAGTTGGTGCTGATGCGCGATGATGACCTCATCCATTGTGGCAGCTGATCCCTTTACTGTTCCTTTAATTGTTCTATATAAATTGTTTTGTTTTTGCATTTATGTTGCTTAGCAGGACACCAGTGTCTTCAAACAGAACCAGAACCAACTTTATTTGTAGATTCAGTGGTCCTGTTTGAAGGGATGTTATTTTTGAACTAGCAGTGGAATGAGTCTTTGATAGACAGTGCACACGCCAGGTGAGGTGGTTTAAATAATCCTCACTTCACTCTCGATTGTCCCAGCCGTTCGTCCCGGCTGCAGATGGCCGATGGGAGACGCGGCCCGTTAGTGGACCCCGTGGTCTGGTCTCCTAGCCGGCACACACTTCCTGTCGAGTTTTGACTTGCCCTGGCCCCTTTTGTGTCCCCCTCAATGGACACAGTTTCCCGACGCCATCAAAGGCTTCAGTCTGGGTATGCATTTCATCTAAATGTGTGGATTAGCGAACTGCCACCAGTCAATTATTAATGAGCTGAGAGAAGAATATATACGTGTTATTTGGAATTAATTGTTAAGGAGTTTCAGCCACAGGAATTTCTGGTTTTTTTTTTTTGACAAACAGAAAACTGGAGAACGCTGGAGAAGTACTGTGTGCAGTTTTAGATAATTTCTTGTGGTGAACAAAAGGAGTTTGTGCTGCGCTGCACCTGGCACAATGGGTGAAGATATGCAAGGTGACAATACTCTGCTCGAGCGGCACTTATCTTCAAAGCCTTTGCCTCGGATTTGTACATTTGTGTTATGATGCTTTTTTGTTTAAAACACCCGCTAAGTCCCACTGTCATTTAAGGAAGCATTTATTTAAAAAAAGAAACGCGTTATGTCAAATGTATGTGCCAGTGCCCTTCTATAACTGCAAGCATCCCTTTCAGTGCTTAAATTCTTTTACATATCAAAGTTTTTTTTTGACCCTCCTGGAAAAAAATTGAGCTGAAGGCCTCACCTGTTACCACACTCCGTTTTTTTTCCTCTGGTGTTTTTTTTTTTTTTTTTTAAGTCTGATCTGGCACCTTTGTTTGATAACCCTCCTCTCACTCGTTAAAGCTGGATGCTTTTCTACCCACGGTGGCTGTTTATTTTTAGACAGCCTGTACTCCGTGAACTGTCAGCCAGCCATGCACGCGCATGTGGAAGCCGATCCCTTTCCCACTGCACAGGCCCGGAACCCGGGGCCGTCTGTGCTCGGCATGGCGGATTCTGTAACTCCGGACATCTTTCATGTATACATCATAGGTCACCTCCTGACTTGGTTACAGAGAATCCTTCTGTTGCCATGGCGATGGAGGTCTTTTGAAGGCAGGTTACTTGGCGCTGTATTCGCCGTGTTTCACAGTTACACCAAGGGGTGTGTTGGAATACAGTTACTGTACGAATTAGCGTCATATACAGCGACTCTTGAAAATACCCCAGTGTGCGAATGAACGTGATACAGCCTCATACCGGCTTTTCTTGGTTGGTAAAAAAAAGTGTTTCTATTAGTTGTTCATTACTATAATTTGAAATATTCTGCAGGTAATTTAAAAATATAAATGTGATGATAGATGTGGTGCCGCTAGCAGAAGCGGTCGGTCTGGAGCACAGGCAGTGAGGAGTCGCTGAGTGGACAGTGAGGTCCGTCTCCGTTGCGACCAGGATGGTGCCTCTTAGGAGCCGGTTTTGGCCCGTTGTCTGTGCTCGAGCGCCCCCCCCGCCCTCCCCAGTCACGCCATGGTTCAGCTCCGCTCCCACATCTGCGTTCACCACCATTGGCGAGGTTATAAACTTGGAGCTCGGCTGAGGTCAGGGGTGAGGTTTTCTCAGGTGGGCTTCGGGGGTAGGGGGGCCCGCACCGTGTCCTGGAGGGCAGAGTCAGGCCACCTGCCGCTGTGAACTGGCTGAGATCCCCTGCGACTGGATCGAGTGATACACAGACATCTGAACGGTTTGGGCCCCACGGCGGCCCCTGCCACTGGGGCCCGGGGGGAGGTGGTCAGGGAGATGAATGGGGCCGATTGTATTCGCATGGCATGACTTCAGGCTGTTTGGGAAGGGGGAGCTCTTTGGGTCTCACTGGACCTCTCAGCGTCCGGGCAGGGAATGCAGGCCGGAGACACTAAGCACGTTGCGAGTGCAGGGCTGGGCGTCCCAGCTGGGGGGCTCTGGTGTCAGTCCTCGCTGTACTGCTGTAGCCAGACGCGGGAAACCACCACCCTGCCACAGAGAGCCCTGCTGTGGGACGCTGAGTCTTATAGGCCATGGGTGGAATGGGAACGAATGGTGTTTGTGAGTCAGTATGCAGTATAGATTGTTAGAAAACGGGGCAAATTCCAGGTGCCGGCATCTCTGTATGACCCCATGACCCAGGTCTGCTTGAACCAGCGCGGTTCGTTTCTCTGCCGGACGCTGCCTCCTGTGAAGCAGATTGCGGCATTCCCTGGAAATGCGTGCTCCCACCTGGAAAGCGCCTGCCCCAGATGATGGCGCCCGAGTCTCCGCTGTAAAGAGGAGGAGAGCCCTTTCATGGCGAGAGCCACCGGGCCGCCGCTTATCTCGCGCACGCACGGCCAAACCGTGAGTGTGGGCGCCGTTCGGAAGGCTGTGCCTAAGCGGATTTATCCGCGAATCGCCCGTGAAGAGGGATGCCCAGGATGGAGCTTCACATCCTGCCCCTTCCCAACTCCCTCCTCACGCGTCGGCTGCAGTAGCAGGGAGGAAATTAATGGGCACGTTGGGATTAATCCTCCAGGAGTGACCCGGGCAGCTCGATGGCGGAGGTGCCGGTGAGACTGATGGAGGCGTCACTCTCTTTCCTCTTAACGTCGACACACGGCGTTAACATTTAACCTGAAGGTACTCAGATGGGCCCCGAGCATTGGGGAGCTTCGCACGTGGTCGTCCACCGCGTTATAACATTGCGATTCATCCTGACGGCTAAGCGACCCTGGTGTAATTTAGACCAGCCTCCTAATGGGTGCTGTCCTCTCTTCCCCTTTCCTATTGGTGAGGTTGAGGAGTAACATGGGAATCCCTCCCCAGGTGATCTTCCCCATTACAACCCTGCTCCCCGAACCCTAAGAATGATGCCTCGTAAGACGCCCCCAGGGTCCGCGACCAGAGATGCTCCAGCAGAATCATCATGCAGTGCTATAACCGGGTCTGTTTCTCTTTGTTAGCCGTTAGCTCCCTACATGGTAGTCCGAGTGATTTCCTCTCCGTTCTGGAAATGTTAGCGGCGTGCATGCTTGACGCCGGCGGAGCGCAGGGCCTGGCTTGCTGCCCCCTAGGGGCCGCTGTCGTGCGGTGCGTGCTTTACCCCCAGGAGCTGCTGCGGCGTTCCTGTTTTCCCTCCGTTAATTCAAGCTCTGCCAACAGGGCTGTTGGTATTATATGTTTTTTTTCTCCCTTCCATGCTTTGTTTGCCTTTAGAGATAAGCAGCGTAGTATTGAAAATCTCCGATGGGATGCCTGAGCAGATGTGAGGGAAGCCAGCGGTGAGTCGGCGGGGAGCGGCCTACGTTCTGCCCGCGACGCTGCCAACAAATCCAGCTGATCAAATATTGTTAAACTGAAAAGTCCCATTTCATAACCTTCCTGCTGGCTTATTTCAAAACTCCCCCCTTCAGTCCCTTTACATTTGTGTTAATTATGGCCACAAAAAAAATTCTTTGCAGTGTTTGGCTGTGGGAGGCGTCAGAGCTGTTATGTGACGGACTTATTCCTCATCCGTTCATTTGTGCGTACACACACACACAGACACACACACACACATATGGGTTTGTAATTATATTATTCTGGGGACCCTCCATTCATTTCTATGGGACAAACTCTAATCCCGTCATGACAACCACAACCCCTACCCAGCCCTAACCTTAACCAAAAGTACAAGATTTTTGGCATTTTAAGTTTTTTGATTACATTCACAGATGTTTGTGGGGACCTGAGAAATGGTCCCTACAACATCAAAAAACATGTTTTTATCACATTGTGGGGGCCATTTGGTTACACATAATACAGACACACACACACACACACATGCCACGGTCGAGGGTCAGCCAGTGGTTTGCGAAGCAGACGCAGAGTGTGTAGCTGAGCGTGACCGGAGGCCTGATACTTTTATCAGGATTTGCATTTCAGATATAGAAAATGCTGATGAGGGGAAGCCATTGTTGTAGACCTCCCTAATCCCCAGCCATGGCTGCCCAGGCCTCCCTCCCGTGCAGAGCTGTTTACCGGTGCCTTTGCACTCACCCCGCTGCCTATTTTTGGGACTGGGTTTTCAGGTGGGCTTTCTGCTGCCTCGTGCACTACGCCAATGAAATTTAAGTTCAATCTTCTTCCTTTTTGAGCCGGGGAAGCTCACAGGGCAGCCTGTCCCACCGCCTTAGCCCTGCTTTATCATTTTCCTTTTAAGGGATTTAAAATAATAAATCGCAGGCACCTGGCTACTGCAGAATTCTCAGCAGGGCTGCTGGCTTCAGGGTCTTCAAGGCCGGCATCCTTCAGGCCCCTGTCCGTTGGGCCACTGCCTTTGTGGCCCCTGGTTGTGGTTCTTGTCTTCTGGGTCACAGGGTGCAGAGCATCTGACTTTGGGGCCCATGGTTGTTGGGCCACTGGCTTTGCCTCCCCTGGTTGTGGGGCCTTATCTTCAGGGCCACAGGCTGTAGAGTATTTAGCTTTGTGACCCCTGGGTGTTGGGCCACTGACTTTGTGGCCCCTGGCTGTTGGGTCACTGGCTTTGCGGCCCCTGGTTGTGGGGCCTTGTCTTCAGGGTCACAGGCTGTAGAGTATCTTTCTTTGGGGCCCCTGGCTTTGCATTAATGTCGCCCCCATTTCTCTACATTATTGCGGTTAGGACTGCAGTAATTAGCTGTCATCGCGGCAGGGTACAGTGCAAGCCGCCTTCAGTTGGCTCTTAATAATCTGCCTATGTGTTTAACCATCTTCCCACAGGGACGTACACAAATACATACACATGTATGCATATGCAAACACATATATGTACAGACATGCATACGTATATATAAACATAAATAAATACACATGCATATATATATATATATATATATATATATATAATATATATATGTAATATAAACACATGCATAGGTCCCTTTTCCATATATTCTTAAATATGCATGCAGCGTGTTTGGTGTTAATTCTTTATTCCATGCATGTGACTGTTGTGCCGTTCTTTGGAGCAGGCTGTTAATTTTGCAAACTTGGGTGCAGTAATACTGATTGAATACAGTGTGTGTAATAGAGACTTGGATGTAATTGGAGTAGATGACTGTGCTGTGTGTAGAGGTGAGCCCAGTGGTGTTTTCTGTAGAGATGGATATTTCTGTCACTTCCCCCCCTCCTGTGTTATATCACAGCGATTTCCCATGTCTCTGTGCACGGGGGGAACAGATGGGCTAGTGATGACCTACGATGAGCTGTTAGCGGTTCTGTAGCTCAGGCTGGCGGTGATGACCCACCGTGAGCCGTTAGCGGTTCTGTAGCTCAGGCTGGCGGTGATGACCCACCGTGAGCCGTTAGCGGTTCTGTAGCTCAGGCTGGCAGTGATGACCCACCGTGAGCCGTTAGCGGTTCTGTAGCCCGTGCTGACGGTAATAGCCACCATGTGCTGTTAGCAGTTCTGTAGCTCAGGCTGGCGGCGATGACCCACTGTGCGTCTTTAGCGGTTCTGTAGTTCAGGCTGGTAGTGATGACCCACCGTGAGCCGTTAGCGGTTCTGTAGCTCATGCTGGTAGCGATGACCCACCGTGAGCCGTTAGCGGTTCTGTAGCTCGGGATGACTGTGATGACCGCTTCTCACAAGACCCGCAATGGCATATCATGAAAGCCAGCAGCGAAAGAAAGACCAGAGTCTGTTCCTCAGGTTTCTCTTTGCTGGGAAGGGCTATCAGGGACACACTTAGCTAGGTCATCTGTCTCCTCAGGTGACTGGTTTCTCGTAAAAGGTCATGGTTATGCTGTGAATTGCAGCGTCACAGCCAGATCCCACGCATGTTTAATGTGGTACGTCTATGGGGTATGGGGACTCTACGTTGGCTCACTCACCTTCCTGTAACCTGGCATCATGCAACTGAGTCCACCTGCCTTGAGGTTAGCCCGGGCGCCCACTGGCTTCTAGTTCAGTAAACAAGCCACAGAATGCAGAAGAATCAGCCTCTTCCTACCCGCCGATTTGATTTTAAGGTTCTGCACTGTGTCAGGTGAGATTAGGTCTGTTGCGGTTCACGTTTGAGATAGATTTGATCTTTATTTCTGGGGGATGAATTTAATATTAAAATGTGGGAGAGCTCCAAAGCTGTGACCTACCCCCGTCTGCCCACAGCAACCCCCCCCCCTCCCCCAATCCCCCTAAACCAAACCACAGAGTGCCAGGTGCCTCTTTGGGGGTTACAGTCATGCCTGATGCAGGGTTTTCCCCCTTGAAATCTGATAGCTTCATGTTGCCCCAATAACAATGCTTGTTAAGCATTCTGTCTGTTTTTTCTTTGCGTGTGGAGCACAGGCAGTAGCTCCATACAGCCGTTTTTTTGTGGGTTTTTTTTTTTTTTTACAGTTCACGGTACAGTTCTGCCACCACATACGGTTCCTTTTACCTTTTTGCAGCCCCGCAGGATCGTTGGAAAAAGGGGTGTTAGAAATCAGAAACGTGTAAATGATGTGTCTCACCTTAAATGTGCATGTCGCAGTGGCATTTTTAGAAGTGGAACGCACCCTTTTGCAGAAGACAACGCAAAGTGTGTATGCTTGGAAATTAGAGGGAAAAAAAAATCCCAATTTGCAAAGCGTACTTAACTTCAGATGTCAGGTGAGGAGAAGGACGTCTCGCTCTGACATCAGAGGGTGATGTTTTCATGAAATGTGAGGCCCGGGTCAGTTCATGGTAAGAGAAACAGTGGGGGGAGGGGGGGGTTGGGTTTCTCTTTGGCATGGGCACTGTGCATCCCGGCACTGAGGTCTCACCCACAGGCTGGTGTCACCGTTGGTCAGAACAGGACCCCGTGAGAAGCTGGAGACGGCCTGATACTGCTAGCCTGGGGTGTTCGCTTCTGCGGCGCTTCTGTAGGTGTGTGTGTGGGGTGGTTGTAGGGGGGTCTGTCACCACTGGCAGACGCATCACGAGAGTGTGACTCGTAGGACTAGAAGTGAACAGCTTGGAGAAACAAAAAAAGAAAAACCCGTTAATTTCTGCAAGCTGTGCTCCAGATCTGGCCTGCCTTACGGGGCCTTTGATGTGTTTTGTTCCGTTGTCTCGCCTCGCCTTTGTTTCCGGAAAGCCTCCGTGACACGCTCAGATATACGGGGAGCCTTAATCTGAGCGCCGCGGCACCGTCATACCGCGCGCTACCCACCGATCCCTTTCTTCCTGACAGCGCTGCTCGGATGACTGAGTTCTGCAGCGCGGCGGCTGTCTAATGAAGATGCCTCGATGGGCTTGACAAGCCCTCCCCCCGCACGCTTTCTCACCAGCGCAGGTGCGCTCCAGTGCTGCGACACCTCTGACTTCACTGCGACGGGTCCCGCCGCGGCCTTATCGGGGCCCCAGCCCACGACTTCTCCTTCATTCCCTTATTCACAGCCTGTCAGCCTCACGGCTCGTCCTTTTACTGCGTAGATCGCTGGGGGAGGGAGGAGGGACCGCTAACACCTGACACGGCGGACGGTTATCGCACGGGGAGGCCGATATTTTACTTTTGCTGGCTCTAGGAGGCTGTTTGTCCCCTGCTGCTCGCCGTGGCTGAAATTTGCAGAATGTTTGTGTGAGGACTCATCTGCGGACTAGATGCCTTTTTCCTTTTTTTCTGTGCGTATTTATTAAACTATTTTTTACAGTAGATTATGAAATTTACACCTTTACACAGTGTTGCAATTCGAATTCATTCAGGTTTTGACGTCCTCACTTTAACTTAGAAATGTTTTTAGGGCCAAGTGGTGTGATGAGAGAGACGTTATGCGGCTGCTTATCCCAGAGTCATTTCCAGGAGATTCTGTTTCTGCATAGAGGGCCCCCCAGCTGTTAGCTGCTGTGCTGCTTAGCAGAATATGTTGTTTCTTAGCTGTGACAGGGGGAGGGGGAAAAAAAAACAAAACATAACAGAGCCAGGAAGTGACTTCATGATGTTACGTCTAGTCAGACGTGTTCTCCGTGTCACTGTCGCAAGCCGGTAGGCACGTACGTGGGCTGGGAGAAGAAGCAATTTTCGGTGGGTGTCAGATTTGTCAGGTGTGCTTGTCTTGCTGGAAATTCTTAGCCCTGCTTCCTTTTGTGTGCGGAGGTAGAAGAGGGTTACCCAGTATTTGGCCTTGGAGATTGTGAGTGCTGGTGGAGGGACCATCATGGCGTGTGGCTTTGCTCACGTAGCTCCCTGTACTGGTGAAACTGGGTGAATGCGGCCAGGAACACAATACATAATATTTCCATTAAAGATAAATAATTTTTTTTTTAGATTTCTAGAATCAGATTTTTTTGGACATTTTTGCTAAACCGGCCAGATGCAATAATCCGGCGTAGATGCCTGTTGGGGTGATGCAACGAGCCAGTAGACGTGGCAAACAACGGGAATGGAGTGACAGACGTAAACAAAGCTTCCTGTCATGTTAGTGATGAAGTTGCTGAGGTTCTGGAGTGCGTGCGGCTGCATGGCGCATTTGCGGTTTTAAGCAGCCGCGATTCGGTGACGTGATCGTCCCTTGATGCAGTGTGTGTGTGTTGTTAGCATGTCACCCTTGCGAAAGTTTTTACATTTATTCCAGTACCTGACTATTATTTGTTAATAATATTATTGTAGAATAAGAAGATTTTTGTATGAGTTATGCATTTCTGTATCAGGGTGTTGGCTCTTTGTCGTAAGCAGGTTTCGTTTTCTCAGGAATCGTACCTGCGCACTCTCAGTCCTGTTTTAGCTTCAAACTTAAGGGGACGTGATGTGAGGGAGCCTCCCTAAGAAAGGTATTTGGTGTTGGTGTTCAGTCTTTGCCACTGTTTCATTTCCAGTGAAGTCTGTGGCTGGAAAGCTCTGGGTAATATTCTGTCTTTTATCAGTGTACGTAAAGGGCAGTTTTACTATGACTGCCACATTGCAGAAAATAGAAAATAATACTGTACGTTGGATTTTGTGGCAAATGGGTGTGATTTTTTTTTTTCCGTTGTGGTTTCAGTTCCTGCTTTAATGCCCCTTAAACAAATTCTTTTTTTTTTATTATTTGTTTTAAATTCCCTGGCTTTAGCATGTATGCAGATTCTGGGGTTTGTTTTTGTATGGCCCGGGGAAACACGACTTTCCAAAGAAACGGGTTTTTGGATTATCCTTAGTTTGTATATTTTTTTAATTGAACACTCGAGCAGCTGCGGAAAGAATGTGACAGGAAAAGCTGTGGGCATGATGTGATTCCTCAGCACCGTGGTCCTCAGCCCATCTGCGGGTCACCCAACTCCGCAAGGCCATTATACACTCACTCTGTTTTCTCGGGTTGACTCTGATGTCATCCGCCTTGTTCTGTTTTTCTTGGCTGCATTTTTTTCTCTCTGACGTGCTGATATAGTGGATTTGATAAATACAGTGGCAAATATGAATGTACATATATAAATATATCTGCATGCTGCTGTGGGAGATAAGACAAATGTGTGACCTCTTATCTGACAGACTTGAAACCACTATAGGCAAACAGAGAGATTGTGGCCTCCTGCCAGGTTAATATCTATGTTCAAGTCCTTCACTTTGCCTCACAAACACTTTGAATGTAACTAATAAGGCTGTACTTACGGCAGAAGTGTCTGGAAATAGCAGGGCTTTAAGTCAGCTTTCGATTCTTGATTAGTTATTCCATTAATGTCGTTAATATACATTGAGAAATTGACCCAGTGAGGTCAGGTGCGTGGGCGCCCAGCATATTGCAGTTTATGCAGCCGCACGCTATGTTTCCGTGCCGCATGCCCGCTGAGGGAGCCCTCTTTTCCGTCAGGTACAGTCTCTGGGCTTTTCGCTCGTGTACTTTGGAGTTGTGATCTCATAGCCAGAGGAGAAGCTACAGTTCCCGATAACCTGCTTCTTTGTCTTCTGAAGTTCCTCATGCCATTTGGTGACCTCTGCTGGGCGTGGTGTCTCGTGCTGAACGTCGGCTTGGATCCGGTAGGTGTTCGTATGGAGGGGTCCGATTTGCACTGTGAAAAGAATGGAAAGTGAAAATTGCCTGGGATGCTTTAAGAACTGTAGCTATATAATTCTATCCGTAAGTGCATTTGTGGTACTGCAGTAGTTTATAGCATTTTGTGACATATTTTAAAATGTATGAATAGTGAACCATTATGCTTAATATATAACCGCAATTCTGAAATGTATTTTGGTTGATTTCTGCACTAAAGGAGAATTAATAGAAATGATCCTTTTCTCAGCTATTTGTAAATCGGCAGCGAGCTGAGATTACTTTGTTTGTTTGTTTGGTTCCTCTCTGCGTGTAATTTAATGCCTGACCTGCGATAGTGTGATGTGCTGCTTTTGAAAGTCAAGCATTGTCAATTAGATAGAGGTTAGAATATTTATGCTGTGTTGTCTGGTGGCACATGTCATTGGTGCATGAGGTAGCCGGCAGCGTCCCCAAAGACACCAGGGGTGCTGCAGGCTTTTGGGGGGGTGGCGTGGGGCTCAGCCACGGAGTGAGAACGCGGCTCCTTTCCCAGAGGAGAGGTCCCTCTGTTTGGTGGGATGTCGATTTTTCCACTCTGGTCATGGCCCTGTAAGTCTCTGTACCACAGGCAGATGCAAATGTCAACGTGGCCTGGATTCAGCCATGCGGTTTAGCTTGGTGCTAGTCAAAAGCACTGTCTTTATTACAACACCATGACTAATTTAAAATACAGGAGTGAATTGTTTATATGTTCTTATATTTTTTTTTAGTCTATATAGGTTTAGTCTATTTTTTAGTCTATATAGGTTTAGATTTTATGTAATGTGATGACCTTGTTCCAGTTGCTGTTAGTCAACGTTAGTGTGTTAATGTAAGTTTGGGAATTTTGCACAATTTATGAGAACCAACATAAATTATGTACAACTAATTGGCTGCATGCTCAGAAAGCAGAGCCTTTGAAAACAGAACTAAATGATTAGTCACCAGTTCTTGGTGTGGTTGTGTTTTTTTCCCCTCATATTCTCTCAAATTAATTGCAGCAGACACCCCTGGTGACTCAGACCTTAAGATGGGCTTTTCTGCTACGCAGTATTGCGAATCTCCATGTGCAAAAGCATCGCCTGTATGGCACCATTTCCAGCAGCCCCTTTTTATTTTTAAACTCTCCATGAATTGATTGAGTGCATTATTTTTTTTTTGGTCCCCCTGCGAATGGATCATCCGTTTATGTGGTGGCTGTATCCCAGACCATAATGCAGCAGCAGCGGTGCAGACCAGCTCGCCCTTTTCGTTTCGGTCTCCTAATGCACACCCTCCTCAGAGTGTTTGCGTTTGAGCCGGCTGACGAGAGGTGGCTGTTTTTGGGCTAGTAAATGAATTGTGTGTGTCCCTCTTCTTGGCAGGAATGGATGAGAGGAGCAGCCATTCTTCCTGGGGCACAGGTGGCCAGCCCAGTCCATCCTACGAGTCCTCCAGGGTAAGATTCACCTCCTTACCCAGACCATAACTCTGCCCCGACAGGCCTGGCTAAATAAGCTTGTTTTTTTTTTTTTTTACAACACGGTTATGTTCCGCTTGTTTAATCTTCCTCACGTCTCCACACACCTCGGGATGTTGATAAAGGTGTTCTGTTGCATTTGGCATCACAGATATTTTAATGACATTTGGGATGGTTATCATTTATTTATTAAAGTTGAAATGAGAAAAATACAGAAACCTTATTAACCAACAAAATGGGTGAAGTGGTTTACTTACAATGCAGATCTATCTTGCATTGCAGAGAATTATGATATAGATTTCAGCATTGTAATTAGTTTAAATTGCTGCAGCTTGATCTGTTTATTGATTTTGTTGTTCCTTTACTCCTTTTTTTTTCTTTCTGTCTCTGCTTCTCGGAATCGTACTTTTCAGTTTTTCTGAAGAACGAAGGAAAGAGGAACTGAGTAAAATCTAAAACCAACACATAAGAGTATAGCTTACTTTGTTTTGTTTTGTTTTTTTTGTTTCACTTTTCACGCACCAAATGTCATTTTTTTGTTTCCTTCCCCTTTTGTGATTTTATTTCTTTCTTTCTTTCTTTCTTCTGCTCATCGTTTGTTTTTGTCACAGGATCAAACGCAACTTGTGCCCTCTGGGGTGGGGGGCTGGATGGGGTGGGGCTTGTAGGATAGCTGCTGCTATGAAAATAATTATTTATTTCTATTTCTCGACGCACATCTCTTAGAAATGCAGTACACCTTGCATATACGAGTCTGCAGATTTAACCAGTAAATCAATAAAAATGCTCAATTTAGAAAAGTAATTTTACTTAAATGGTAGATGCCAGCATAAACACATGTTGTTTTGTTATTCTTAGTTGTACACCTAGTTTTAAAAATAGGATTTATTGCAGGGTGTTGCTGCTTTGGGGAAGAAGATGTTTTTTTTGGGGGGGGGGGGGTGTTATCGTGTTCGATGAGCATTCTGGAAATCACTTACAGTTAATTACTCTGAGAAATTGGTCAGTTCCGACCGCCTTCAATCTCCAGAGACGCCATCCATTAAAATCCTAAATGGAGTCTGAGCAGCCGGTTGCCGAGAGTGACGGTTTACGGAAGTGCGTGGTACCATGGTTACGTGGTGACAGAGCAGTCCAAGTGCTTTGCTGCCCATGAGGCGACATGGCGAAGCTGCAGTATATCTATGCATACATTTTTTTAGCCCTTTGGCCCAAATCTTTCAGCATCCGCTGCAGAGAGTAATGGTGGCGTGCAAATGTTTTGTCTGCATTAATAACAAGGGCTGAGACACCTGTTAAGATCAGATCGCTAAGTGGCTAATGCAGCTGCCTGTTTGTAAAATAAAATCATATTTTCGTAAATTCTTAGCCTTTCAGTGATATGATTTTTTCCCCCTTGGAAGTAACCTGAAAATGTCAGAGGTATCATTGGGTTGAAAAGGTATTTTAAGCTATTCATTCATTTGTTCGGTTTGAATGGAATTTTAATCTGAGCTGTATTTTATTGGGATTATCAACCGTTCTTGCTTGCTAAATTAAAATATTAATATTATTTTGTAGAAGCTTATTTTTGTATTTTTTTTATTTCTGTAGTGGTTAGCACTGCTCTTGCACCTAATGCCGGTGTCTTAAATCCCATTCCCTGTGTGCCCATGCTCTCCCAGTGTTTCCCCACAAGCAGAAGGGTGACTGGCCATAATTAAGCTGTCCGTAGTGTGTGAGCATTTCCCCGCTTATGGACCGGCTTCCCATTCAGGGAGTCATCTGCCGTCCGCTGCCTTGGACTGGCCCCTAGCCTCACCATGAACCCCTGCTACACAAGCGGTTACACAATACGGATAGACGGGTGGATTCTTTGTGCACTACTTATTAGCCTTGTAATGTCGTTTTTTTATAGGTCAAAGTGTGCAAAGTGCAGTAAAAAATGGAGTAATAGGCAGCTGTTTATTTCCAGGGCAAAATTTAATAGTAGATCTCGTGGCTGAGTGCGCACCCCTCGCATGCCCTGCACCCGCCTGAAGTGAGTGTCACACTGTCACCCTGGGCATGAGCCACTGGCCTTCTGGGCTTTTCTGTATGTGATCTGCAATGCAAGAGCGAGCGGGATGGGGCTGGCGGCTGTTTCCCTGAATCCCCGCCCCAGGACATCATCTTACCCCCCCATCTCGCTGACCGGCGACGCCGCTGGCCGCTTCTGCCGCTTGTTTGTTTTGAAAATGTATTCCTTTCTTTAACACATTGGCTGTTACCGTTGCCCTGTATGCATTTCATTACACGTCACTCTCTTGTCACTTCCCATCAGAAATCAGCGCCATGTCAGCTTGGCGTGGCCTGCGTTCCCGCCTTACCTTGTTTATCTTCCCAGTGTCCTTCCCGCACGAACGTCTGCGGGCTGCGACTCTGCCAGGAGGCTGATTTGAATTGCAGGGTTGAGACGCTTGATATTTTTGCTCCAGGTGCATATAAATCAGCCCCTCCCCCACCCCATACACACGCGGTGAGGGACAGGCATCCGTAAACAGACAGATGTTCTCGTCTCTGTGCGGTGAAGATGGGAGTCAGCTCCTGGGAAGCAGGGTTAGTTAGTCCAGGCTGCACCGTTTTCACAGTAAACACGATGGTTCACATTGACGTCAGCAAAGCAGGCCTGAATGTCAGTCACACGCATCCTGATTCATCTCTGAACCTCATGTTGGGTTTTTGTCCACAGTTTCAGTGGCAGTATTTAGGCATATTCAACACTTATTTTGACACCTGAAATCATGAAAGGGATTTTGTCCGTTGTTTTCTGGCTGATGCATTTGTCTGTCTGTCGCAAAGCTGATCGATCTCTCTCCCCTGGCTATGGCCCGGCTGTGTTTTCCATGATCGGCTCGCCGGCCTGTGAACTCACACCTCCCTGATTTAGCCAGAAATTCTGCATTAAATCGGCTTGCCTTCTGCATATGTTGCGTCCCTTAAACATGGTGGGAGATGCACAGCAGTGCCTCCGGACTCCATCAGGAGGGCCCGTGGGGGGGGGGCCTCGGCGTGAGATGATGTGTCCGGGGCTGTCTGATAGGGGGCACCATAGAAAGGCCACTGCAGAGGGAAACCGACTAATTACATTTTTATGGTGCTGGTGATGTAAGATTTAGGGTGAGGATAGACTTTTAGAGAGTGCCCGTCTGCCTTACCAGTATCAGTTCTCAGAAGAACCCAGAAGGAATTGTCCAAGTGTGATTTTTTTTTATAGCCATTTTGTCCTTTTTTGTGAATATTTATTTGTGCATCTTGTGTTATTTTTCAAACCGGGCTCGTTCTCTAGTTTTTTTCTGAATCGGTGTGTTTTCCGTCTCTGTCAGCGTCCTCAGGGCCGCAGCGCGAGTCTCTGCTCCCCTCTCGCGCTCTCTCTCTGTGTGCTGACACGCGGGGCCGCTCGGCAGTGAACGGAGACTCCAGCCGGCCGGGCTGACCTTGGCCAGGCTCCTCCGCGCATCCCGGATGATCGCGGCCACAGGCGCGTCATCTTGACAGCAGGGCCCGCTGCCGTGAGGGACCCCCCACTGGTTGCTGCCCGCCTGCCTGGGCTGCTTCGGCCGCGTACGCCACCACCCGTCTGGCCTGCCCCCCCTCTCAGTCATGAGCACAGGGAGTGGCTCACCTGGACCGGCCTGGGCTTCTGTGATGCATGTCCTTAAGCAGTGGCCTGGTGGTTATTTAGCCAGCGGTAGCCAGGCCTCAGGTCACACTGACAGCGCACATCAACATCCACCTGAACGGCCGGGGACCTGCGCGGTTCCCCGCTGATGAATGTCATGTGATTTATGATGTGATTGTCCCCCGGGGGGAGCCGGTGAGTGGCACCCGGCCTCCACGAGCCGCCGCTGTTTTATTACCATGCGCTTTTACTCTTTGCTGCCTCACCCAGTCCTCCCTGTTACGATCTGGCAGCCATTTTTTTTTTTTTAGGCGGGGAGGAACACAGGTTCCGATCCAGCAGGATTTTTTGGAGTTCTCCCAGAATGGCAGCGGAAGGACATGGGCCTGTCGTGAGACGGCCCTTGGAGACAGGAGGGCCGCGCTGCCCCATCCGGGTGCTAATAATGAGTGGGCTAATGGCGTTATTGATGGGGAAACGGCGGCTCTGACAGCTGCACAATGGGCAATCTCAGCGGCTTCCCTGGCAGGCCGGCCAGAGATATGTACATATATTTCTGTGGCGTGTGCGGAAAGCGAGGACTATGAATTTGTGAAAAAGCTTATAGAAATGGAGGCCGGCAGCGTGCCTCCCCGCCGCCGGCAGTTAATGTAGTTTTGGGTCGAGCTGGAGGCAGATCTTCACAGGCTCTGGGATTAGCGCTGCTGCAGGGCCGCCAGCCGCTACCCCGACAGCTCCGGGCTTCTTAAAAGACCCAACTGTGACTGATATTTAGACCAAAGCCAAGGAGCCCGATAACTGTCGTGAAAAAGGCTCTGTGCAGCACTGCCGAAATTACCTCCGGAGCTCCGGAAATTGTGCCTTTTATATGGAGGGCTTTTCATTTTTTTTTTTTATCACGCATACGTAATAATTTGTATTTGAAATAAGCCTCGTTATTGCTATGTCGGTAATTGTTACGTTGTTTCGCTGGATGATGGGCTGTAGCCTGGTTAGCGGGTCGGCACCACTGGTGGGGCTTCCAGAGCCCGATACCAGCTTCCCCAGGAAGATTGATGACCCAGGTTCGTTGAGTGGAGTGGGGGCGGCGTCCGCTCGATCTCCGCGGCTTTGTCGGTCCGTCGCTGCGGTGACGGTGATTAGCATACCAGCGGTGCGCTCTCACGTGCGTGCTCGTGCGTGTGTTATTACGAGAAGTGGTGGCTGTGCACAAGCACACACCAATGCAAGCCTACTTTCGTCTGAGGCGTGGCAGTGGAACAGCGGTAACCTTAAGGCAGCTGCGGGCACGTCTGTCTTCCGAAACATCTGTGCTTTCCCTGTTCCCTGCTCTCCGGGGCGACGTTTTCCTCACTTATAAACAAAACAAGATTAAAATAGTTTTTTTCTTTTCTCCTTTTTGTTTTTTTTTTTTTCGTTTCGGGGGACAGTTGACCAATGGCAGCGCCTCCCTCAGTAATTAGAGGAGTGTCATAGCACTCGATTAGCGGTGCAGCCTAATAATGTGATCCTTCTTCCCCCAGGGTTTTGCAGACAGCCCTCATTATGGTGATCACTTGAGCGACAGTCGATTAGTGTCCCACGAAGGCTTGTCCCCGACACCTTTCATGAACTCCGGCATGATGGGTAAGTAGGTAATACTCACCACCTCGGCCCAGCTTGTTGAACCTTGGGGTGCCTCTTTCTTTACCCCCCCTCTCTCGCCCCCAGTCTCCCTTTCCCCTC
>JAODJW010000007.1:8750760-8768803 GCA_026777045.1 Hyperopisus bebe
CTAAATTCACCTAAGACCACAATTGCAGCAACTGACAGCCTGGTGGAAATTCCACCAGTTCACAAAAAACCCCACTAAGTGTATGCGCGCCTCACTGCCTTGGCCATGGCTCAAACCGAATGCGCGCACGATGAATAATTCACTGCGGAGAGCCAGCGCGGGTGCATTAGGCAAAGACAAAACACACGCGCGGGAAAAACAGCCACGCCGGGGAGAGGCCATCGGCGCATCTTCTGCAAATCCAGAGCCGAGCGGCACTGCAGAACCATGCATTTCGGATTATGAGACAAAAAAGGGGGCTTCCTTTAACCGCCTTAGCAGTGTTAGGCTGCACCTCACCTCTGGGTTCGAATCCGCACCTAGAACAGGCCACTTTGCAGGGGAAGCTGCACACATATCAGCTTTAGGGAGCCGATAGCCAGTTAGCTGAAGTGAAGAATCGTAAAATAAGCCTGACTAATTTGCTCAGGTCCTCCGCGGATGTTCAGTGCGCCCTCACATACATTCGTTACCCCTCAGACATTTGCGCTGAAAATTGTTTTATTCAGTGACTTTAAACAGCAGAAGTATATTTTTCTATAACTGGCTCAGGAAAGCATGGATCCATAGTCACGTGACTGCATCCATTAATAGGCGCCACTGTAAATCACTGTAAATCATTATGTGACCCCCTCCCCCCAACAAAAAAAAAATGTTCGAAAGAGGTAAAACAAAATCTGTGCTGTGCAAGTTTTTTACTTAGTAAAATATTTACCTTTCCCCAGAGTAAACAGAATTTACTTTCAAAGCTCCATTTGTTCCAGAAATGTTTGAAAGTCTGACAAGAATAATGTATGATGTTGTTAAAGTTGTTTATCATTTTATGTACGATTCACATTTTTTCCATAGGCGTAAAACTGCTGAGTTTAGATAATGTGAAGAGTGTGATTCATGTTGGTGTGCCGTCATTTCCCCCGGTTCCTGATGGCTATTTGGAAGCCCTGACCTGTGTGGATCACACACGGGATGGCTGACATTGATGGAGCCCTTCCGGGCCACAGTCTGCTCACAGGATCTATTCGAGCAATCGATATCTGAACGATAAGGCTTCTCCGTGGATCTTCCAGATGATACGGAGTGTTGGCTCATAGCTTGGCCCATCACATGGCTTCTTGAAGGAGAGCCATACCCTGTATGCATGCTTATTCCCAATAACACCGATTAAATGTGCTTCTGTGAGAAAAAAAACAATTCCAGTATTGTGTCTGTCATTGTCGTGAATTTGTCGGTAATGGCTGTTCAGCGACTTTCAAGACTGGATTTCACAACAGGGCTGATATCTCAAGATCCTGTTTCTTGTTCTGCCCAATAAAGTAAACAAAGAGCTGTTAATCTCATCATTTCAAGCATCCCCATATGTTTGGCATCAACTTCTGTTGCACAGAGCTCTTTGTGAGTGTCTGTGTCTGCTTCTGCGCAACATCTCTGTGCTGCATGCCTGTCTGATGGGGATTACCCTTGTCTGTGCACACAGGTAAAACAGAAAGAAGTCCCTTCCCCACGTACGGCCGGGAGCCTGCCGTCTCCGGCTGCTCGGTGAGTTCGCCGTCTCCCACCCAACTTGGCGTGGCATACAGGCAACGTGTACAGCACACGCACATATATACACATACACAGGCACAATACATGCATGCGGGTAATATGCTAATAATACAATACAGGTTTTGCATTCATTGTTTTTAATGTCTTACGCAAGCGGCCAAGCATGAACAATTTGGCCTGGTTGTTTTCCACTGCTGACATCTTAGGGTTTGGTACCCACACCAGCTGCGTCTGCGTCGGAGTAAAGCATGTCAGTGCTCAAATGAAGGTGAAGAGATTGGGGGTTTTCTGGGAAAGTTCTGGCATGTTTGTAAACACCCTCCGAGAAGCTCGGTGAGAATGTGTGGTGGAGGGGGTGAGATAAGAGGCACGTCGGCACCCCACGGTTCTCAGGGAGGTCAGGAATTCTGGGAGTCAGTGTGGCCCAATGGGGGGGGGCAGGGCTCACAGCCCCCAAGCTCTACATTCTCAGCCTGTACACTCTGTGCCCCATCTTCTCTGTCTGGAAGTCAGAGGAGATAGTGTCCTTCTCAGCCCCCCCCCCCCAGCCCCCCCCAGACTTCACTTTCTCAGGCCTTGAGTTTTGGGCTCCTCTTTCTCTCGCTTCAGAAGGTGACCTCCTCAGTGCCACATTGCTGTCCTGGATGTTTTTCTTTTGCCATTTTTTCAGTCTGGCTCTTAATACTGTATTTTTTTTTGCCAATTTGGTTTACATATCATCTACTGCAGTGTTTCTCACCAGAGTCCACGGTTTAGCTCACTGTCTACCTTTTGCCTTCCTACTGGGACCTGGAAGGGAGCAAAAACGTGGAACGTATGGGGGTCCCCAAGAACTGGGTTGAGAAACACTACTGGATTGGATGGATGGATGGATGGATGGATGGATGGGGTGGGTTTACATTAGAAATGTTTGTGTTAAGCTTTAAGTAAATTTAGGGGTGACTGCAGTGATCTTGCTGTTAACCCTGTGATTTGTCTGTTGCTTTATGTGAGTTATTTGATGACTTGTACACCTTCCAGTGAGTCCTAACCCTTATACAGATCAGTCTCTGCTCAAGACAGAGCAAGTACCTCTTCGATCAGCATGGGGGGTAATGCTGCCTTTCACTCATACAGCTGCCTTTAGAAAGTGGATTGCAGACATTTTGTGTGAGGACCGAAGTATCTTTGCAGCTCCGCAGCTGCTGTGATCTGAGGCTGGCAGGGACTCAGTTTGTCTAGTCGCAGAAGAAAAACAGGAAGAAGAGAAAAAAAGTCATTTTGCTTCAGAGGGAATGCAGCAGGAATTCAGGCCGCAGAGCCGTCGTATTAATAATGTATAAGGCTGCTAGTTGCCATCGCCATCCGTTTCATTGTGTTTCGAGTGCTGGGCTGAGCTCGCGCTGTCGTACATCGGCACATCGGAAACGGTGTCTCAGGTGCAGAGATTATCACGCCGTGTTTACGTTTTTAATGAGCCAAAGAGCGCCTGGCGCCAGCTTCATAACCTTCTGCTGGAAGCTGGAAATTGTCCAGTAACACATCCTGCAAACTTAATAAGTAGGCAGCTATATTCACATCTTTGCCGAGAAGTGTATGGAAATGCGGCGCACGGGCGATCTATCAGTGCTCACAGCGGTGCAATAGCCTGCGATTATTTCGTGGAGCGAGCCATCCGTTACGGTGCTGTCATCGCGACGAGGCGAGCCGACTGTTTCAGCGGCGTTATCCTGTGATGCGGACACACTGAACGACAGGTCTCATTAAGTGAGCTGCGTGGAGTGTTCCGGCAAGCTGCGTCCTCTGGCTGCCTGGAGCACGTGATCTCACCAGCTTCACCGGGCCCACACAAGCTGGGCTTGTCACCGGGTCTCACCAGCATCACAAGGTTGCCGTGTTTCTCACCAAATCTTCCCTGGGCCCCCCTTAGTTTGCTGTGAATATTGCCACGCACCGGGGTTCGTAGGGATTATCTGCCGGTGCTGCCAGCCCTCTCCGATCACTGGGATTATCACCGCTATCGACTGGGCCCCCAAAACCATTTGGATTATCACCTGGTGCCCACAGTCTTCAGGGGTTTGCTGGGGCTCGCGTAAGGATATCACCGCCCCACAAGTATTCGTGATGACAGTCCTGTTCAGGTCGTCTGTCCACGGTGCTGTGGGGAGGCGAGGAGAAGGGGGGCCTGTGGCTGAGTCTGGCGGCCTTTGACAGATTAGCGCCATTATCCGCGAGTCTGCGCCCCTTTGTTCCGCAGGGTGCACCCAGATGCTGGGAGGCTAATGCAGCAGGTGTCATGTGAGAGAGTTTCCAGGTATAAAGAGCCTCCTTCAGTGCCGGTTTGGGAATGACCGACTGCTTTGTCATCGCCGGCTCGTGTTTCCCCCACACCGTGCTGCCCGGTTCCTCCTCTAAGTCTGCATTCCTCTGAAGCTTTTAGCTGTTACTTCCCTTTGTTTTCTTACATCAGAAATGACGGTTTTGATATTGCAAAAGCATAGTCCTGTCCTGTATGAACTTTGATTGTCTTTGCTTAAAAGATAATCGTGATTAGCCCCAATGAAAACCCAGCTTGTCAAAATTTGAATCATTCTCTCTGCCTGTACCTTCAGATTATAGTTGCTGTGTCTTATCAGCCGCTGGTTGCCTTTAACTTAAGTCCTGAAAAGAGACAGAGAGAATGACTGACATTGATAGCTGGAGAGAGTCCCTGTCTTTCATTTAGCATTGCTGTAAGGAACTAACGGCATTGGGTGAAGGCGCCAGAATCCGATTGGTTGTGGCACATCAATGTCATGGCGGCAGTCCCTTTGACAGCTTGTCACTCCAAACTCTCCCTGACCTCCTCTCCTTTTATTTGTCCGGCAGTAGAATGATGTTGTGCAAGTTGATGGCCTTCATTCTAATGGATCTAAATCAGGAATGCCAAATAGGTCTAAATTAGGATGGCCTAGTGTCAGCTGTGTAGGGATTTGTCAGGGCTGACATTGCCTGGTTTTAAGAGAGGTTTTATTTCAGCGGAAAGTATCTGTGTGCTACTGAGGATACACATCAACCTTTTTTGTTGTGACTGCAAGTTTCTTGAGTTGCCATTCGGCTTGCTTATGTTCGTTTTTTTTTTTTTTTTTTTTTTTTTTTTTACATATTTTGGCCCATCAGCTGCCAATCCCAATCCACAATCAGATGTGCTGTTTACAATCAGCCTGTCGCTTTTGATTTCATCAGCTTAATTAGCCAGCTAGCAAATTGACATCATTTGCATTAACAGGCTTATTGACAGGTATCCTGTAGTTGTTGGATGTGTGTCGTCAGGATCACCGATCCCGTTTGTGCTCGTTCTCTAATATCGTGAATGAGGAGCGATGGGGAGCGGGCCCTGTCATTTTATAATGAACAAAAAGGGGGCATGTGTTTATATTTTACTACACTGGCAGAAATAGATTGTTTATTGAAATCATTTTGGGAGCCAAATGGACGAAGGGTCCCCATGTCACCCACATGCCGCATGTCATTACGTGTGGCTCTCTGCGACTGAGGTTCCGCTGTCAGCAAGCCGGCCAATGCTAACGGCCGCCTGCCTCCCAGGCCCGAATTAGGTGAGCAAATGCTTATGCTAATTGAGATCGAGCATTAATGGGCCCATTAACCCAGTTTGCTGATGGATGACTAGACAAGTGGATGTGGGTCAGAGGTGCGTCAGCCTTCCCGAGGTCGCGCCGGCAGAGCGAGCAGAGGCCCTGGGGTGGCTCTCCGAGCGTCCCCAGATTAGCATGTTAATCCGCGGATGTCGGGCGCCGTGCGTGACCAGCTCTCCACCGCCGAGTGGACATCCAGTAATTGGATACGTGTTCCGCAGGAGACGGTCTGACACCAGTGTCTGTAGCCTCACATGCTTCTGCGCCGGCTACTTCGCCCATTAAGCATCTAGGCTTTTTTTAGGAGGGTGCCGATAGCTCCCCAGATCAGACAGATGGTTTAATGAGGCACCGCTCCCCGCACATCACGGCCCCCCCGTCCCGTCCCGTCCCGCGGATGGCCATCCCACACGTCCCAGCCGGGTCCGGAGATGCCATGGGCTGAAAGCGCTCAGAATCGATGTCGCTCTCCTGCGGGAACCCGGGCTGAGGGAGATCGATAAGGCCGGCTGCTCTTCTATGGATTTCTCCCTGCATTCAGTGAGGATGTTAACTGCCCTGCGGCCCAGCACTGGCCCCTTGGGCTCCTGCGCCACACGCCATTTCCCAGTTAATAGCCGTTCCCTTATTACTGGGTGTGTCAAACTCGGCCAGTAACTCTCCTGTTCTAGTGTTAAGCGCGGGGTCTTTCAGAGCCATGCAGTGACGGGCCCACCTGCCCCCACCTGCCTGTTTGTGCTAAAATTACACAGTGAAGAAGGAACATTGATGGCAGGTTTCCTGCCATAGTTTGGAAAGATTTTTTTCACCCATTTACGGTGATTTTATTTTTTAGGGATGCCTGATTCGAGGAGCTAAATGTTGATTCCTACAGTTCCTAACCTCCAAGAAGGGATGCGTTAGCGTGAGCGGATGCAGGGCTATTTTAATAATCTGGCATGAACCAAAGCGTAATGGAACCCGCTGGGCCCATGACACGCTGTCAGGGTTCTGTTCCAAATCTCAACTGGTTATTTGCACCCGCATCGTGCCTCTTCCCGCCATGCAGATCCGGAATGGCCCTTTGTTTGGGAATCACCTGAAGGTCACGTTGTTTTGATATCGGCCCCAAAGGGCTTAAGCGGCCATGAAAACATTGTTAGCCGTGACTCGACGTTGCCTTGTGGCCAAGCCTGTCTGTGAGTCACGCCCGTGGAGCAGGAGTCAGAGTGGGAGGAACGATGGCCGTGAGACCCACAGGAATCCGCGCTCAGCCTGTCGCCTCTCTGCTTCTCTCCTGCAGTCGGGTCTCCGGAGCGACGTGGGGCTGGCGGGTCCTGCGTCTGTCGCCGCACCCGGAAAGCCTGCCCCTCCCTTCTTCTTTTCCGGCACCAACCCAAGAAGAAGACCCCTTCAGGATCCAGCGCCCATGGGTCAGTACCACCCGGCAGGGACCGCGTTAGGAAACACTGGCTTAAGAATAACATCAGAGTTCAGGGGGAACAAACAGGATTTAGCTATTGCTCAGGTTTAGTTAAGTGACATTTGATTTATACACATAGAAAATAAAACTCTTTGTGAAATGACACTGCTGTTAGTGGTCTGTTTGTGCTCTAGTAATAACAGTGCATTAGTATAGTGTGAAACTTGCCAGTGCTTTATGTAATCATTGTGTATAAACAGCCTGATGATTGTAAATATCTGCTGCCTCTTGTGCTCGTATCTGTGGGTGTCCTTCGCTGTCCCGAGGCTTTTCTCAGGCGCCGTGCCCTTCATGTGCACTGACTGCTGCTCTTAACTCTCTGCAGATCCCTTACAAACAAAGAAAATACGGAAGGTCCCCCCAGGACTGCCGTCATCCGTGAGTGAAATGTCTCCGCTCGTGCCTCCCCCCTTCCCCACACACAGATGTCACGCCAGTTCCACGCCATTCCCACCGCGGGCCTTGTTAACAGTGAGGCGCATGCGGTGTGAATCTGTCTGTGAGTCTGCGTGTGTGTGTGTGTGTGCTCGTGCGTGCATGCATCTGTGTGTGTGTGTGTGTGTGTGTGTGTGTGTGTGTGTGTGTGACTTGACCCCTGCCCTCCCTTTTCAGGGATGAACGGTGTTGTCTTTAATTCGGCTCTGTGTGTATTTAGTAGGGGGGGGTCGACCAGGGACTCTGGCCTGTCATAGAGCTGTGTCCCCCGGGGGGGGGGGGGCAGGGATCAGGGCCACGGACTGGCAGAGCAGAGACCCAGTGCAGGTCTTTTGATGTTTAATTAGTCATTATGTCGCTGAACAGGAGGACAGACAGAGATTAATAGCCGAGAATCGGAGAAATTTCCATGTGTGATAATCCCAGCGGAGTCCAGGCTGCCAGTGTCCCAGCCCGGGGTCATTAATATGCATGTGGCGCTCGGTCGGTCAGGCTGCTCGCTGCGGAGAGCCCGCTGCGTTCTAGAGACCCTTTATTAAGTGGCGCCCCCGCCAGAGGAGGATTTGACAGCAACTAGTTTGCGGAGATGCCCTGACTTTGCTGGAAGATTCATCCAGCAAGGACAGACAAAAAAAAAAACAAAACAGCAGGCTTTGAAGAGTGGATAAGCTTGCAGGACTGGAGGTTCATTATTAATCGCGATAATCGAAAGCTGTAGTTTGGGAGTTGGGAATGGCTGAGAGGAAGCCAACCCCGGGTGCTGGAGAAGGGCGGTGTTTCAGCTCCTTAAATTGGGAGTGAGACACTGGGGACAGGCGGAGACCGATTGGCTGCCTCCTGAGATGTGTCTCTTTGTTGTGTAAATTGCACGGGGCTTTTATTGGTCAGCACTTAACACATGGGTGCAGGTGCACTCTTATGACTCATAACTCAAAGCGGCCAATCAGAACGGGGCCCCTCTCACCCGCGCTCTGAGAACGTCATGGGGGAGCCCTCCTCTCCCACCCTGCCGAAAATGGCGCCCGGGGTGTGGCCTCGGGAGGAGGGGGCTGGGAGCCGGTGGCCGTGCATGGAAAGCACCGCCTACCTGGAAGGAGTGCAGCTGCAGGCACCGCTGAAAGCTTCTGCTGCTGTAAGCATTGGGCCCACCTGAGGTCTGAATAGCTGCATGATAAACATAATGAACACAACTCCTCATCATTATTCCTTGCCTGGGAATACTTATCTGTTTATTTTTTACTTAGTTTTTTTTTCTACCTCTCTTCCCTCCAGACATAAAAATAGTTTGCAGCAATTTACATTCCAGCAGCTGGATGATTTTTAAATGTGATAATGGATATAGATTCAATATTTGTGTGTTAATCCTTTTGGTAGGGCGTTCTGTGCCTTTAAATGCATGTCCTCCATAAGAAGATATCTGAAGTCTATCAGAAAAGGCCAGCTGGCACCTACAGTTAATGTGCCCGTATGTTTAAATGTATGTTTATAGATGGTGTGTGTGTGTGTGTGGGGGGGGGGGCCTGCTTCCCTCAGAATTTAGAGTGGGGGCCATCGGCTTTTGGCATTTGGGAGGCATGAAACTGGGCCATAGGGACACTGCTGTGATTGGGCCTGTACAGAGAAGGACAAACACAGAGAGCGATGTCCATGCTTAGGCATAAAGAGGCAGAGGCACTGACACATGCAGAGGGACATGGACAGAGAGAGAGGGAGACAGACAAGAAGAGACAGACAGAGTGACATGTAGAAAGAAAGGCATAAACACAGACAGAGACATGGAGGCAAGGGACATAGACAAACATACAGAAAGAGAGACACAGAGACACCTGCACAGAGAGACAGAAACAGAGACAAGGAGACACGCAGGCACACAGACACATTCAGGCAAGGAGAGGGACACTGACACACACACACACACACAGACAAGGAGAGAGACACTGACACACACACACAGACAAGGAGAGAGACACTGACACACACACACAGACAAGGAGAGAGACACTGGCAGAGAAGCAGAGAGACACCGAAACACAGACAGGGAGCCATTTCATTCGCTTCTCTCCCAGTGTGACTCCAGTGCTGATCAGCTCTGTGCCAACGAGCCTGAGTGATGACTGATTAGCGGCGCTGTAGCTTCTGAGAGCTGAGAGCGCACGCGCGCACACACACACACACACACACACACACACACACACAGATCAAGATCACAGCTCAGTGATACAACTGGGATCCTTACCTTGGCAGACCTGGAGCCATGCAGCTATGCACAGGAGGGGTGATGGGAGACCTCGCAGCCTTGTGTGGGGGGAAACTCAGCCACGAGTGCAGAGAAACAGAGTTTGAATATAAGTACAAACAAAAATGTTGTCAGGAAGAACTGCAGTTGGAGGTATGTGATGTTTCAGATGGGGCTGGTTGTAAAAATTGCTCAAAGAAGCATTAAACGATCAGCTCCATTGTGCTTTTGAGAGTGAGTGCAGGCTGCCACGCCTCTCGCTCGCCGCTGCACCGCCTCAACCCTCCGCAGGGTGACTCAGCCACAGTGTCAGCCATGTCGGTGCCAGTGACAGTCCCTCCACACACCCTGAACTACAGCTGAAATAAAAAGGGACACGAGGAAAAAATATGAAGACTCTGCAGTGGGATGCAGCCAGCAGGCATTTCGGGGCCACCTGCGTGACATGCCATTTGACAGAGGGACAGGGACAATGGGCATGCCTCTAATCCTACGGGTGGGACGCGGGTCCTTCTGGGGCTCCCATCTAGCTAGAGGGAGCGGCGGGTGTGCAAATAGCTGGGCTTTTTTTGGAGCGCTCTTCTCGCTGTCATCGGTACGGCGGCATCATGTGACATCCGCTAGCATCAGTGACGGCAGGCTATTGGCAGAGACGCGGGGCTGGATTCCTCCCGGAGGTGGTCCTGGGAGCAAAAGCCCCGGCTGAATGGGGAGGAGGGGAGAGATAGAAAAGAGATTGTTGATTGCTTCTGACAGACCGTTCACACGATTCCACCGCCTGTGATCCTGCCGTTGTGTCTCCGTGTTTGAGGTGCCCCTTGGCCAGGAGGCCACGTTCCGAACATCATGGAAGTGAAGTGGCAGAAGATGGAACACATGCGACCACATTTGACTTCATTTCATCCATTTGGCACTTGAGTGTTTTGATTAGAGGGGCCCCTGTAGGTCAGACAGGCATGTGTAGATCTGCAAATTTTGTCTTGGCCTTTTCTTAGCACTGCGTTGGGGAGTCATGTTTTGTAGACAAGGTGGAATAAAATGCTGCTAAAACAGGCAGCTAGAGGCGTTAGTCTTTAAGGTTCAGCTGTGTGCTGTCATCCATGCTAATGTTTTACAAACTCGATTTGAAACCTTCAGAGGTAGCGATGCTCTCTGCAGAAACAAAACAAATATGCTGTCCTGCTGAGAACTAAGTTGTGTAGTCTGATAATCAAATTTCAGCAGCAGTAAGCACTCTCACTCTCACTCTCTCTCTCTCTCACTCTATATATATATATATATATATATAAAAATTATTTTTTTTTTCCTTTATGTTTTCTTTCATTTTACACTAGGGGCTTAATATCATAAAAATCCAATATCATTTCATGATATTTTAGTCCCCCCCCCAAAAAAAAATGCTTCAGAAGTTTTAACTTTTTAAAAATCCAGCGTGTGAGCTGTGAGTTCCTGTCCAGCCACCAGGGGGCAGGATTTTTTTTTAAATAGCGCTACTCTCTGAGCTTAGCGTCTGATAGCTGATTAGATAGATGTTCCTCATTATCTTAGCTCAGATTATTCTAAACAGAAACAAGGCCTTTGTAGTGACCCATGAGTTTTTTTGTTTGGATTTTTAAAATGACCCATTGATGTGAGGAGTACAGATAACCAATCAGGTAACGTAAACAGCCCAGAGATTGCTTACTTACATCTTCAAAAAGATTTACTAGAACAGAGAAACTGAATTAATGCCCAGATTTGATTACCCGCATTCTTACCTGTTGTAAATTACTTCTGTCAGCCTAAAGCAGCGTAGCACGTAAACAACCATGAGATTGTGGGCTCACAGGACTCGTGCTGTTTAGTGTTTACTGGCAGATTTTATAAAAACAAAAGTGTTTTTTGGCAGAATGCGCACGGGCGGTTCTTTTGTTAGATCTCACCGTGAGCACCTGCCTGGCGTTGGTCAGTTGGCAGGTTGACATTTGATGGGCTTTTCTGTGTCCCAGACGCGGCTGAGGGTCAGGCAGCCCGCGTGGGCCAGACGGCGCCGGCAAGGCCCTCTGCGGACAGCTCTGATTGGATTGGACTGCTCCCAAGCCTCCTGAAGGGTGCCCCCCCCACCCCGCCCCCGTGGTGACAGCCGTGCCGGCTGCCGCCCACCACCTGCCAGGTGACCTCAGTCAGACTTCTCACCTGAGCGGGCGGCAGTCCTCCGGAGCGGCCTAAAAATAGCGCTCTGGATTCCGGAACTCTCCGGAGATGCTCTGGGTCCCACCGGGCTGGCCGGGTCTGCGCCGCCGCAGTTTGCTCCCACCGTTTCTGCTGCCGCGACCGTGTGGGATTCATTTCCAACCGTGAAAGTGCGTCACGCTCATTTTTATTCCTGCCATAACTGTAGCCTAATCTGCGGTCTCAAAACACATGTTAAATGCATTTATGGTTGATCAGATGCTCGTAATGGCAGTGACAGACATGGTCAATATTTTTTAACAAGTTTGTTCAGCTAATTGCGATTGGTTTGGATTTTTTTTTTACTCCCAGCATTTTCCGGTTTCCGGTTATATAACTGCAGGCTGGAATAACACGGCTCCTTTTGGGAGTCACTAGTATCTGTTGGCTGAAGTGAGATGTCTGTCCGCTATTTTATTCATGTAAACTTACTCTAATTGCTGCAGGAAGGAGGCTCTCCAGCTGGGCGTGTGTGTGTGTGTGTGTGTGTGTGTGTGTGTGTGTGTGTGTGTGTGTGTGTGGGTGGGCAGGGGGGCGGGGATGTGCTGCAGGCCGTCCTTGAGGCGAGCAGCGGCAGGGGAGACGCCGATGGGAGCGCGGGCCAGGGACCGGGTATTGCGCAAGCGGAAATGTGGAGGCAGAGATAGTAAAGCTGGCTGGGATGGAGAGCAGCGTGAAATGATGTGGGAGCCTCTCAAGTGCGAGAGTGGGGAGCCGGCTGCCCTGGGACGCGTGGGAGAGAGTCTCGGCATGCGTGCACCGGTGGGAGGGGCAGAGGTCAAGGCACACAGGGGCCGACCCCCCAAATCTCAGGTCAGGCACGGAGACAGGCCGGCAGACGCTGGCTAACGGGATTAAGCTGGACTATAGATGGGAGGAGGCCCAGACAGCGAGTCTCACAAATAACCTGCGGCCTCCCGCCCTTCGGTCCCGCCGTGCTGCCGAGGATTCTGGGAAATGGGGTCACCCGGAGACTCCGCGTCTGCAGGGGCAGTTATCTGGCCGCCTCCCACATCGCGTGCTCCGATTTCCGCGCTGCCGCGTGTCACATCCTCTTCGTCTGCAGCCGTTTTATTTGTATTTTTGGCACCGATAGGCGGGTGCCTCTCCTTAAATGCTAAATGGATGATGTAATGCTGGAGAGGTCCTGGGGGGTTTATGTAAGACTGGATTCTGTGAATTAAGGAACTGTGAGAGACATGGGGAAGAAAAAAAAAAAAGATAATTTCATTAATGCTGTTCTCGTAGTACTCCATACTTTTTCTTCAATGCGAAATTATATTTCCTAAATGAAATTTAGCTATATTATCAATTCAGCATGCTTTTAGATAAATGTATTTTATAATAAACTGTCATGGTTATGAATGTCTTCTGAAAGTGAAGTATTTTTTGAGTTTTTGGTTATAAAACGTTGGGGGGGGGGGAGATCATGGTACCATCTGCAGGTCCTCAGTGCACATGGCCAAATGCTCCGCTGCCCCGCCCCTCTCATCCAGGTGATCTTATTCTTTTCTTTATATAGTAGTAAATTAGACAAGCTTCCTGCCATCGCCTGTGTTTGGTGGTGTTGTTACAGTCCTGGTTTTGCCTGTTCCTGGTGGTATCTGTCGGTGAAGTACTTAAGAACGTGTGTGCTTGTCAGTCACTCGCTGGGTTTATTTCAACAGGAATGCTATTATTTTTAACATGGCATGGATGGTGATATATTTTGCCGATTACTCACATACGATGCCAGCCCTAGTCATTAAAATGTGTATGTTGTAAATTACGTAACATAGTTTCATCCTTCCCCAGCAACAAAAGGAAATCTGGCTATTAAATCGGGTGGTAAAAATAGAGCCTTGATAGGTGGTGGGGGGGCAGGGGGGATAGATTTGGTGCATCTCAGGATTGAACTGATAATGACACCACACAGGCTAGCTGGCATGTGCCAGGGCTGGGGGGCGGAGCCGGGCCACTGTGGGAGTTAGGGAACGCGTTGTGTCCCAGCATTGCCGCTCTGTGTCGCCCATCTGGGCTTGGCACTGGCGTGACAGGACCGGCTTTCGCCTGCAGGGGGAGCGATGAATAACATGTCAACATTACAGGCAGCACTAAATATAAAAATCTCTTCCGTTCCGATGCCAGGGATGTGCTTTTAATTTGGCTCATTTTTGTTTCCGTGCTATTGCAGGCGCGGCGTCCGTGTCGCCGCTCCGCGCCCGTTATCGGGCTCCTGGGCCGCCGCCGTCTTCCTGCGCGAGGCGACTTGAAGCAGCTCCAGTTTTTAAAGTGATACCAGCATGCCGATTCTGTGCCTTGGACCGCTTTGAAAGAAACTCAGAGAACAGAGAGAAATAAATAATAATTGTGCAGAAAAGGCATAATGAAGAGTAGGACTTTAAGGGGCACGTCGCTTTCATCTTTCTGTAACAATAATGCTGTAAATGTCATCTTCGGGAACAAAGGACCGCGGGGCCTTCACACGCGGGTCCACCACGCCCCGGGGGTCTGACAGCGTGCCGCCCGTGGGGGGCCTCACACTGCCAAGGGGGCTGGCCCTCTTTTTAAGTCTGCGCCCCTCCCCACCATATTTCCAGTTTCTCTAATTTCTCTCACAGCCACCCCCCCCCCCCACCCCACAGGAAATGGCGGCCCGCAGCACAGGCTGATGTCAGAGCTCCGCCCCACCAACAGCTGCTGCTCATTTTAGCAGCTTTCTGTTTACGGCCTGGATTCAGTCTGAGGCTCAGCAGAGATGCCGGGGGTCTCGCACGCTCACACGCTCGCACGCACACGAGCATGCACGCACCGCTACACACACGGGCGATATGACTTCAAGCAGGCATATGACGTACCGTGAGCACCGGTGCTGTCCCATCTTTGTTAATCACTCCGCATTAATCGATTTAAGCATAATGTCACAAAACTTTTTGTTGTTGTTGTGCTTTGTCAGATTAAATTAGAAACACTTGACGATGAAATGTCTCAGGCTTCGGTGGGGGCGGGGTCGCAGGAAACTCTGGTTTTCATTTCTGGTTTTCATGCTGGTCTCGGGGTCATAGTGTCCAATTGTTGGCCGCTAATTGGAAAATGTGTGGAGTTTGGGGGCGAGAGCTAAAACCCGGGCCAGATGGTTCTGTCGTGGCAAGACGCACTGCCGTCCTCGGCACCTCTGCACCGCCGCTAATTAAATTAAAACAGGAACAGCCAGCACGGGATTAAGGCTGTGCTGTGTCTGCACTGACTACAGATCACCAATTAGTTGCTTTTTAAAAATAAGGCGCATTAATTCAAATAATTTTAGTTCCAGTACTACAGAGCTTGTAGCAGAAAATCAGCATTTTAACGCTTGGAGGTATTTTCCCATATTAAACACAGCTATAGTTGTGTACTTCCTCTCTCCTTCCCTCCCTCCCTGTGTCTTTCTCCTTTGCTTTTCCACCATTCCTCTTTGCATCAGCACTTATGAAGCTTAGCAGGGGGAGGGAAAAAACCTGACAGATCTACTCCCCCCCCCGCTTTTCACCAGCCACCCCCCAACTGTAGCTCGGAATGGTTCAGCCCTAATTTGCATAAGTTCCCTCTGAGTAGATCCATGTGTGGAGGGCCAGGACTAAAGGAATTAGTCTTTCTGAACGGGTTGGATGCGTGTCTTGGGAGAAGAGCTGTGTACGGTTGCTGTGCCCTGAACCAGCGCAAAACATTACTTTTTTTTTTTTTTTTTTTATACTCCTGCCAAATCTGCAAAGCCATCATGTATTGCGCATATCCCGTGCCAGGAATGGGCAGCAACTCTTTGATGTATTACTACAACGGGAAATCAGTGAGTGGACTTCTCTTTTGACAGAGTGTGTGTTTGTGTCGTGTGCGTGCTGGTGCTTGCGGCTGCTCGTGGGTGCTGGTTGTACCGGTGTGTTGTCAAGCAGTCGTGACATCTCTGTCTGTCTGTCCGTCCATCCAGCCGCAGGCCGGAGCCGTGCATCTCCTCTCAGTCCTTTGCCGGCATCAGCTGTACTAAACGCATTTTGAACCGTGCTTATCTCTCCTTACACTTTCTGCTGGCCCCTATCCCCACGCCGCGGACAGCATTGGCACCGCTGACATGTAGATGTGCGTAGCAGAGCGGAGAGTCGCTCGGCACTGCCTCATCTGCAGCGCTAACCGACAGGGTCTGGCCAGACCGGTGGGGATCAGTTTGAACAAAAAAAAAAAAAAAAAGAGAATGACCAGAGAGATCAGGACTATCTGTATTTTTTTTAGCCTTTTTGCAGACTCACTTAATCAGGCGAATCTACTGAAAGTTGTTTTTGTAGCTTTAACTTTATTTTCATTGGCTGGTTTGTCAGCAATGAGTTGAAATAATCACAAGTGTGAGTCTGGGAGTGATTAGGGCCAGCGAGCTGCCTGCCTGTTAAGGTTAGACTTTTCCTGTTTGCAGACTGAAGTCCGGGCACAAGTGTTGATCTTATTCCATCTGTTTTTAATCCACATTCTTGTCTCTACGGGGAGCCTAATGCCGTTCCTCCTCGTCTCTGTTAATGTCCCCTTTGATACTGCCTTCTGAAAACTTCATTTAGCTGTGCTGGTCATGTGTGTGTCTGCAGTTGATTGTGTGTGTGTGTTTGTGCCGGGTATGTGTGAGTGTGTGGGCACACACCTGCACTTTGCGTTTTACGAGGCGTCGTAGACGGTGTGAGTGAGAAGCGATGACGGGTCGCAGGTGTAAGGGGGGTGGGGCAAGGTGCAGAATTTCCCCGGACTCCTTAGAGCGCCCTGGCCGGCATCGAAGGCGGGAAAAGCAAGTGCGCTATGAGGGGGAGCTGTGTCATGTGACCCTCATCTCGCACCATGCTTCAGAGCCAGCGGGGGGTGGGGGGGAACAGTTTTAATACTGAAGCAAATCTTTGGCCACAAGGTTTATGTAGATGCACTGGGTATATTTCTCTGTGTGAGGTTTGATGTGGAGGTTCTGATGGTTTGTGTTCATCGAAGCGGAGGGGAGAATGAAATGCGGCCCGGCTGTTTGTCCCGCCCCATGTGCCCTAATGCGGGCTGTGTGCCGCCCGTGCCCTCTTTGCAACAATCCCTTTTGTTCGTGCACCACAAAGGGACCACTTAGATCTTTTTTTATATTAAGTATTTCCAGGCTCGGACTGCAGGCGGGAAGATGGGAAAATTGGTAGCATGTGGCTAGAATCGGTCTGAGCTGAACCGTATGACCCAGAGTGGTCGGTAAATACGCCATAACCAGCAAGTTTACGCTGGGCTCAAAGAGCGGCCGTCCCAAACGGGCACCTCGCTCACTGCCCCCACTGGACCGGGTGTTGGGCTTCCCAGGGCTCAGAGACCCTCACCACCTTCATTTCTGTCCCCCCCCCATTTTTTTAATTGAGGGAAGAGCTGCAAATGAGTGTTATTTCTGGTTTATTTAAACTGTCCCCTGTCTTAATATCCCTCAAGTAGAGTGTAGATTTAATGAATGACATGTAAACACTGACCGTCAAAACGTGTGCTCTAGATGGCTAGAAGGAGAGGCATCAAAAGTATTTCCCTTTAGAAACATACAAAATGATATTGGAATAATTAAATATTTATAAATTGAAATATTATTAATAAACAATTTATTTGTTGTTTATTGTCTACTTGTATAAAAGTTGAGCCATTTAAGCCCTGATGAGAGATGTGTATCCGTCGCACCTCGTGTTTCGATGTGTCACGCGGCAGAAGTGATGCTCAGCAATGTGTTGTGCACGTTTCCGAAGTTGCGCGGGATGCCGCCGGTATCGGCTTCTACCTCTCAGCGCCGCTGATCACACACTTTTCCACTAAAAAGTACCTCCTTTGATTTATTTTATCTTTTAACATATTTCCCTCAGTTTTCCTTGGCCTTTGCACATTTAAATTTTAAATGTATGAATTACTTTAAATAATTTCACGCTGTCTTAGGGTTAATTCCAAATTTTTCCTGTTTTTGTTTGGCTGTCCCGCTCGATGCAGCCTCCCTCCGGCTGGCAGGTGGCTGGGTGTCCTCTGTGGGTTCTGCTCTCTCCTCTTTCTCTTATTACCAAACCCCAAATCACCTGATGCACCAGACTGTCAAATTCCTTTATTTTTGGTGCGGAAAAAAGAACTTCATAATGATTTTTTAAAAAGTGTATGAGCCCGGGACTGTGTTGGAATGAGTGTTTACATGACAGACCAAACAGCCGATAGTTGGCAGGAGAGTACGAGGAGAGCATCCTGCATGAGGGGAGTGTGGCCGTGCGCGCGGGACCTGGAGGCCGGTGGGGCAAAGCGCCTGGTGTCGGGAAGCTTCATTAATGACTCCGGCGCTCGCTGGGCGTAAGGAGGACAATTAGCTTTATCCCGCGCCATATGCTGTCCATTGAGGCTGCGGGCGGGACAAAGGCGGCCACCGCTGCGGGAGGGCCGAGATCGCCGGGGGAGCCCCTAAAATGGCTAATAGGGAGGTCGAAAAGTATTGTGTTTTTTGTTGATTTATGACAAGGTGTGTATATGATT
>JAODJW010000007.1:8782930-8800252 GCA_026777045.1 Hyperopisus bebe
CCCCCCCCCCCCCCCCCCCAGCATAAACAAGTGTCCATGGCACTGCTCAGAACACTGAAAATATATTCGGCTAGTGTGTGCTGGTTCTCTCACTGCGTGAATAATGGCGCCATTCAGAGCCCTTCTGGGCTGCCTGGGACGCATTTCCAGCATGTCCACAATGTGCAAATGCGCAGCTGGCTGCGTGTTTGGCTGAGCTACCCCGTGCTCCTTGTCCTAGGTCTCGGAACAGCCCTGCCCACTCAAGGTGCTCTCAAGGTGGAGAAGCAAGACAAGGAAGATATGCAGGACCACTCGTCCGACGACCTCAAGTCCGATGACGAGAGCGATAAGAGGGATGTGAAGACCCCCAGGGGAGGGACCCGAACCAGGTAAAGGCCCCCGTCCTGCTGGGTGGAGGTGTTTAGAGCCAGCGTGGCTGCAGCGGTGGGCTGACGCATTTCCCGGCCTCGCTCCGCAGCAGTATCAATGAGGACGAGGACCTGAACCCCGAGCAGAAGGCAGAGCGTGAGCGGGAGCGCAGGATGGCCAACAATGCGCGGGAGCGTCTGCGCGTGCGCGACATCAACGAGGCCTTCAAGGAGCTGGGCCGCATGTGCCAGCTGCACCTGAAGAGCGAGAAGCCGCAGACCAAGCTGCTGATCCTGCACCAGGCCGTGGCCGTCATCCTCAGCCTGGAGCAGCAGGTCCGAGGTCAGTGCGCCGGCCCGACTGAGAGAGCCGCAGCCCCTCGGGACGGGAGCAGGCCCAGATCCCTGCTCTGCTCACCTCGTTCTGTGGTCTTTTAGGATCTAACTCCAGACTCTTTCTTCTCCCACCCACAGAGAGGAATCTAAACCCCAAAGCGGCCTGTCTTAAGAGAAGAGAAGAGGAAAAAGTGTCCGGCGTGTCTGCGGACCCCCAGCAAGCCCATTCGGGGGTGCACCCCGGCCTGGCCGATACAGCCAACCCTATGGGCCACCTTTGAGCAGCCTCTAGGTACTAATGCCGCCTCCCATCTGTCCGTTCTGCTCAGCTTAGCCTGCGAGAAACAGGAAGACTTTGCTTTATTTATTCGTGCTGTCTGGGTTACATTTCACGTGTACTGCACAATTTTTGTTTAGTTTTATTTAAAGAAGAATATCTGTCATGCTCTGTGAAGGTGTATGCTTTTGTGGAATGATTATCTGTAACCCGGACACTTCATGTTTCGTTCTCTCCTGTAGATGAAATCATCTAGATCTGTATGATAAAGAATGGCTGACCTTGCTTCCTGAGGACAGACAGGACTCACGATCGTGACAAAAATTTGAGAAGACAAACCACTTGAAGCAAAAATCCAGCAAAAGCAATCCTGAGATTGAGTAAAACTGGCAGCGTCCCGCTCCCTCCCCCTGCGAAGATTCCACCCCCCTCCCCCCAAGTTGATCAGCGAATTTCTGCCCACGAGTAAAAACTTGAGCACATATCACTCTGTTTGCACGCGGCGTGTCGTATCTGAACAATCGGAGGCTGAGGAGATCCTCCCTCCTCCAGGCGTGGAAGAAGTGGACTTGTGCCTAAACTGAATTGACGAATGCATTGTAACCACATTTGTTTGTTTTTTTTTTATTTATTGTGTTACTGAGGTTTAAAAAAAAAACAGTCTGTGTCTACAGGGAAAGTTATGACGTCGCTTTTAGAGGCTAATGATGTTTCAGGCGATTTCCTGTCGGCCAGGGTCCTGCTCCGTCTCACAGAGTACCAGAAATCTGTCCTGTCCCATCTGACTGGGCCTGACAGCCAGACGAGGAAGTTTGTACATTTTATTATTATTTTTTAACCAGTTCAGGCTGAGAAATGAATTTCCCATCTGAGAACGTAGACCATTGTTTTAAAGAAAATGCATATTAAATTCATTCCACAAATTTCAGCAAATAGCCGAAACATATTTAACTTGTCGTCTGTTTAGTTCAGTCCATGCAGAATGCTCCTGGACTGACCGTTACTGTCGACAACTGGAGCAATACGCCAACATGGTGTTGTTCATTTATGAGTACAGCAGGGGAATGCTGCACCAAGGACGATGAACTGTGGTTCTTTGCAAAGGTCAACTAAAGGTCAAATGCAGTCTGGAGTTTTTTTTTTATTAATAATAATAATAATAATAATAATAATAATAATAGCCCCTGTTCGAAGAAGGGTCCATGCATTATCCCAGTATTACCACACGGGTGCAACTGGAGCAAAAACTTCATATTGCACAAGTATTTTAAAAGCCCTGGGGGGAGGGGAGGATTGATGCGGTGCTTCGCCGGTTCTGCTGAATCTGGCGGTGAGCACCGAGCCCCCCGACAGCCAGCAGGGCAAGCCACTTGGGTTAGGGCACCGCGTTCTGTCTCCCACCCCCAGGTAGTCTAGGGGCCACTTAAGCGGATCAGAAGCGGCAGAGAGCGCGAAGGCTTTAGCGGCCCCCTGGCTGTGTAAAGGAACCCTAACATCGTCTTATTCCTTTGCCATATAGTATTCAGTGTAAGAGGAAAAAAAAACATATTTCTGTTACCGCCGTTTGTTTTATATGTATGCTTTCTGCTCTCTGGTTATTTGAGCGGCCTTAGCCAAGTCTCTACCCCGACTATCCGGCCCTTTCCGTCACGCCGTTAGCTGCACCATCAGAGGTCACCAACATGTAAGCGAAACGATGACCATTGTCTCATCTGGCCTGAGTTCAAGCATCGCATCATTATCTTGCTGTCAAACAAAACACAAAATACATACTTATGTACGTCAAGTTCTTTTTTTATTATTTGTAATTATAAACAAATAATACTTTCTAGGCTTCATAGAAAAGCTTGTAATATCCAGTGTGGAATAAGCAGATGGAGATTGTAAGTTATTTAGAATGGCTTTGGACTATTGTTATTTTTGTTTGTTTGTTTGTTTGATCTAAGCAGCAAAATACTAAACACTTAATACACTTTTAAAGAGTGCTAGGAGAGCTGTGTGCAGAAGGGCCCCTTACGGCAAGGTACAGCTCGGGGGCATAAGAATCAGACAGGCCTCCACCCCTGCTTGGACAGACAGCGAAACGATGAACAAAAGCAGTTTTGAACATATATCCATTTCTCTTTTTATGTCAAGATCTGTTGAGGGAATAGAGTGGTCGATGCTTTCATCTTACTATTATGTGTGTGTGAATGCACGCGTGCATGCACGTGTGTGTGCGTGTACAGACTTCATTCTCTTTTGGTTTTGCTTTCCTCTCCTGGCTCTGCATTCAGCGAGGTTCTCTGCATTCGCCGTCTTCCGTCGTCAAACGAGGCTGCCACGTTCAGAATAACAATCAGCTAAATAAAAGAACAAAAGCTTCTATAAATAACACAGGCAGGTGGCTAAGAAAGGCATGTTTGCTAGGCCCCGCCCTCAAGAACATATTGACAGGGGGACAGCGACACGCGGCCCCTTTCCCTCCACTGTAGGTGTAGCCTTGTTCTACCTTTCAGTATTCTGAGCTTCAAGATATTTCCAGAAGAACATGGGCTTCTGTTTCACTCCCAGGCCTGAAATTCCCCACCCCTTCCATTTTTTTGTGCTTTTTGTGTTTTTTTTTTTTTTATGTTTTCTTCTTGATTTTGTTTCTTTGTAATTGTTTTGGCTCTGTTAAGCTTCAGCATATGCCCACAAGCTTTCCTCCATGAATATAAAAAATATATTGAATTAAAAAAAACATTTGGCTTATTTTTACTGTAGTTAGTCTTTTATACAATAATCTTGTAAGAAAGTTTCTTGAATTCTAAATATTACTCTTTCTAGATTTTTGAAATCAAAAGTTTTCAGTAAAAAAAAAGTTTCTTACTTTATTTTACTATATTAGGTAGTAAAGATGTAGGGTTATTTACCATAACCTGTCCATTATTATCAGAAATTTACAAATAGCAACCTAAAGAACATAGTAGGATTGTAGTTGCAGTCTAGTATGTATGGGGTATTGTAACAAGCTCAGTGGTTCAGATGGTGTGCTTCTCATCTAGGTCTCCAGCCTCCACTCTCGGTTGATTAAAGACTTGTACCTGTGTCAAAATTCAAGGTATTGTTGATGCACATCACGACGCCAGCTGCAAGAAGTTCAATGGTTTCTGTCTCTGTAACAGGAAAAAATATGTATATAACATTTATGTAGCAATAAATGTGCCATTTTTTTAACAAAACTGTATGAGCATTTCTTTTCGTTCCTTTCCGATGTTATCCACCATCTTTCTCCACAATGTCATTGTTTCTGTGCCCCTGTCTTTGGTTGGCTCTTCACTGCTACACTGTCACATGCTACATGCTTCTCAAGCTAACAGTCATATCCATCCCCCATCATAAATATACTATGGAACATTATTCTATGCTTGAGACCTGTTTTTTCAGATGTTTATCATTGCAAATCACACATGGTACGTATGATTAGAAAATGTCTGCATATCCCACACTGACAGCGACCCGGGGCCCCTTAGTTCTGAAAGGGCTCCTATAATTACCAGTCCTGGGCGAAACTCTTCACTGGACAAATGGTTATCTTCACCTCCCTCAGCTCTCTGGTACACTGGGGTAATTGAATACACAGAGAGGGAAAATGACAGCATTCTCTACAAAGAGCCACGGCCAATTTCACAAGCAGTCAAATCATTTGTTGCACTGATTTTATAATGATGTCAAAATACACAATCTTTTGTTTGCTATAATGGGTCTAATTACTATTAATCAACAATTGCTGAACTACTGCTTAACCAAAATGACAGGCTTAAAAATGTTTGTTCTCCTTCACAATGATAAAATCTAGTTCAGTTGTCATGGAGAGTGAGTTTATAGTAAAAGTATCTAATTACCCTAGATTATGAGGACATCCTGAACCAAAATAATCTTTGTTCATAATTAGGAAAGCAACACTGGTTATTATAAGCACGAGTAATCTCCTTGCTATAAACAAAATTAAAAATGAAGAGATATATAAATGGTAAGATGATCAGACTCAACCTTTCCAGCCTTTCTGAGTCAAAATGAGCCATGAGAAAATGCTCTTTGTGCTGTGTAGCTGAATTCCTCTGTTTCTCACAATGAACGCTCTGCACATTCCTCCTCGGTGACATTAGCCCTGTTACTGCAATTAAAAGACAAATCTGAATCACAGAGCATGTCCCAGAGCTCAGGAGACTCAAAACATCTGCACAGTGTTATCGGGGCTGTGTGTGTGAGTAGGAATTCCTGCCAGTCCTGTCCAGTTCTCAGCGAGAGGTGTAAATCGGGATAATTATTTGATGGGTGTGATGTCTATGGCTAGAGTGTAGCACAATGACATCAGCATGTCATCTTTCTAAAATACCTGTTGAGCTGGTACCCATTTGTATGTCAACTCCTGTCAAAACTCTTTCCTGAAACACATAGCTGGGCTGAACTATCTATATAAATATAATTCATACACAAGACAGATAAAATATGTTTCTGATTAGGTTAGGTTTTCATTGACAGCATTTATGAGAGCTACCAAAGCTGAACTATAGCAAACAGATTTATATTCACGGAAAGGACAGTTCTTCAAGATACGCAATACACATTCCATTAAGTCATTAAATTCTTGCCCTGCAGATGAGTCGATAGTCATTTTTGTTGTCTCGAAACATCGGTTCTATAGCAACAGCTCACAATGTTATCAATTGTCGTATCCATTACAGTTAAAATATCTGTCTACTGGAACTGGAAATTCCATTGTTGAGATTGTACAGAGGTGTTCCCATGAAGCCATCATTGAAGATCCCTTTTACTTTTGGATGTAAAGTTCATTGCACTTCTCGCAAGGAATGCAATAAATGAATCCCCCTGACATGCCTGATGAGGGACCTAGTGTCCTTAAAATCAACATTTGTAATGATGTATTTCTGTTTCAGTCCAGCTGCTTCCTAACGGATAATTTTCACCATTTACCATAGTGTCTGTGATGTTTTTGTCATGCCTAGAGGACCTTAATAGCAGATCCATGGAGCCGTATAAATAAATGTTCCTGCTGGACTGAAGGAATGCTGTGGAGAGTTAGTCACGGTCAGTTATAGGAGTGGGAAATGAGTGTGCTTCGTTTAAGCGTGGGACCACCGTGTTGGAATCCAGCACTCCGAGGCGTCCACATGTAACCGCTAGGGGGCCTGTTGACGGAATGGTTCTGGCTTCCATTGATTCCTGTTGTCTGTAGCATCATACCAATCGTCCACGTTCAGCCCTAAAAACAATAATAAAAACTAGTTCCCTTTTTATACCACAAAATACTGATTGTCAATGCTCCAAAAAAATGCATCATCCACACTACAGATCCGCGTGATACTTTGATCACTTAAAGTAAAATTGTATATGTATTAAAAGTGTAACGGAGGAGCGGCTAGTCAGCATGGGAACTCGCAATACCACACAATAACAATAATAATAATAATAATAATAATAATAATAATAATAATAACCGGAAAGTTTAGATATGCATCCTTCTTAAATTTAACTTTTGGTTTGCTTGGAAGCGCATGTATAAATTATATTGTTTGACATTGTTATACGAGAATTCATACAACGAGAGAAACACTAAAAAAAACGGTCTCAGTTTTACGGCACACTAACTCAACCATGCGTGGTGAAGAAATTCAGTTATAGAACCTTCGTGTTTTCTATGGAGCCCTGTCACGATTACTCTCTTTCAGCGCCATTACTAAGAACATCTAGAGACACTGGAAAGCACTTATGGTGAACCAGCGCATTTCTTTGACGGACGCGGTCCAGCAGCAACGATGAGGAAAAAACAGTCTACTGCGCATGCGCCCTGGCCCAGCTGCAGCAGTTCGGTACTAGACAGTGGCCCTTTGTGTTCCCCTGTAACTCTATATGGTGTTCGGCAGTTCGGATTAAAGTCTGTAGCGATTTATACTTTTCTCACACCGATTGAAACAAATGAAGTCAGTGAGTCAAAACACAGCCAAAGTAAGGGCAGCTAGCCTTGACATTAAGTGCATATATTTCTGTGTCTCAGTAGTGAGAAATAAACTATTGGCAAATTCTTGAAATTACTATTTTATTATTATTTATTATTTCCTAAGCTGATAATGGAAAAAACAAAATTGTTGTTCTTGTAATCGAGTTTCACATTGAAGCACTTTTATATTTTGAAAACTGGAAGGATATGCGCATTCGTGGTTATGATTTATGAAGTAGAAGCATTTTTTTTATTAATTAGCATTCGAGGAAAATAAAGAATTTAATGTGGAAACCCATTGCAGATTGTCGTTACGTTCTGAGCAATTTCCGTTGAATTGTTATGCAAGAAGGGCTGCGATGGACATTTTGCGTTATTTGCCACTCTCTGATTGTTTAATGGTTGTTACTAGCGGACTATTCAGTCTGACATCTAAACGCAATAATGTCCGCCGTATTGCATAAATGTAAATGAGCACTAGATGGAGCTATAGAACTTATTACTGAACTTCAGACTCAACCAAGCTAAAATGTATACTGCACGTATTCAAGATGTACCTTTTCTGTTACTTATCATGGCTGTGTAAAAAGGCGTATCTCCAGCAAACTTGTAAAGAAAGATGAAAGGTTTAAAGGGTGCGCATTTTCTTTCAGGTTGTCAACCTCGAGCCTAAAGTTTTGTCTCAGAGATTTATTGTTGCAAAAAGTATCAAGGATAACAAGAATAATCCCTTAATGAATGACATCGTTGTCATTTTTGGCAACCACAGTATTTCCATCCACCTTCCAACCGCTTATGCCGGTGACACTCTTTTTATTTCAAAAATGTACGTAGAAAATATTGCTACCTTATGCTGATCCGTGAAAAGTGCTTTAGGGTGTTTATGTGACTTTCTGACTCGAACCTTCCCTCTTTCACCTTTAACTACTTAGATGGTTTAAGTTGAAGACAACTGTTCCAGGATCAGATCGGCGCACACAAACTACTCCGAAGTTTCCTGCTAGTTATGGACTAGAAAGGGTGGATTTAAAGGCGAGACGGGCTTCGGCGGGGGGCGGGATCCACTTTTCCTTCGGGCTTGTTGGAGTTGATTTGCCTGGTCAGGCAGTTGTAACAAGTGGTTTTGGTTATCTTCTACAAGGATGGCACTTTGTTTAAAACTTCAGACTTTCCGCTGAGACTTAAGGCAATCCGGATTGCTGCGTGTTAAGTCATTTACTGGTAAGTGTTTAGTTTGTCTCTTAAGTGCTGGAATAAGCACGGCGTGGGAACGATGCGGATGGTTTTTAGCTGGGGTTCTTCCACTGTAGTTCACCAGTGCAAAATAAACGTAATGTTCGCCTTTCTAGTTATTTGTGTCACTTACTTTTAAAACAGGAATGCTGAAACTGGTTTGGGTACTGGAAGCACATGTTGCATCTCCAACAACACCATTAAAGCTAACTTGCTAACTGTTGCAAAATTGCCGACATAATTGTGATAGTCGCCGTTTGCTGATCTTATCTAACTGTTTTTTAATCCCCTTGACCCAGATTTAATTTGCCGAAGTTACGTATCTGCAGTAGCTGTGGCGCTCCTATTAGTTAATATAGTAACCAGCACCGACCATCGTCTTGAGCGAGTTAACCTGAAGCTATTGTGCCCGGAAATATCTTTTTAAAACCACATTTCATACTACTACTCGGTCATTAGTGCTTAATATTTAATATAAAGTGTTGCAACTACTAAACAGCAGCCGTGATATTGCTTTCTTTCTGAATTACTTAGATTGTGTGCGTCGTTAACATTTCCCATGACTCTGAAACAAACGGAGCTTGTTTTTGGGGAAAATGGACGTTTTAAGTAATTTGCTAATAACTATGGTGCGAGTCATAGAGAGAAAGTGACAGAGTTTTGTCGCCGAGTCTTTTGATGAAATCGTCTTTCTTAAGGCTCTTTGTCGACTTTAATTAAACGAAAACGCCTAAATAGGCGTTGAACGCTGTTCATCTCTAATTTCTCCTCGTTGTCACATTCTTTGCTTTATCCGTAATTCACATTTTTTCTGTACATTATCAGCTTTTATCAGCTGTTGAGAGGCGCATTTTGCTGAAGGCTGCTCCGCCTTCACCACAGTTCTGCTTTATGACTCGGGTAAACGCATAGGTCAGATAGTGGTACTTTTTGATTATCTAAATACTTTTTCATGCAACCTGAAACTGGCCACTTTTGGCTAGATTGCCCGGACAGGAGGACCGGGAGAGGCGTCTCCTAGTCTTTCGGACAATGAGCGGAAAAGAGCTACGTTAACACCTCGGCTCACGGCATGGTGCCCTGGAAATACACGTGTTCCGTGGGCTCGGATCAGCTATTGTTGTCATCCTTTATTTTTTCGGTGCCGAAGCAGCCTTCCTCTGGATAAGGCGACGCAGCTGTTTAACTCGCCCACATTGTTCTCTTTCCTTCCCTGAGCACTGGAAAGTTTGATGTTCCCCAGAGTATTGTTGTAGTTACCAGGACGTCTAAATGGAACGATTATTGCAAGATAAGAAAAATAAAACGGGACAGTTTGCAATATTTGTAACAAGGCTGTTTTTGGATCGTGTCCGTCCCGGTGCAAGAGTTCACCTCAAATCACTTCAGCGGGTTTGTGTATCTGGTCGCATCTGTTTTGCACGTCGATGTGCGGTAGATTTTAACTTGGGATTTATCTCCCCGCCCTTTGGCTCTGGCATTCAGTTGGAATGTGACCTTGCCCGTTTCCATTTTCACATTTGCTTTCGGTGCGATGGTGATAGAGCGATGAGTTTTGTATCTTAACTGTTTGGACAGACATGGCATGTTGTTATCCAGAGCCCTGAAAGGAGACCACTGATTAACACCCTATTGTCTCAAGTTGCATGGGGTCTAATTGTCTGAGATACATTGTTCAGACCTCCTGTTTGTTTTTTTTTTTAGCTTAAATAAGTCCCTTTCTCAGATGAACCCCAATCAATCGAGTACATACCAAAACTTGGCATACTGAAATTCAGATTCTTGTGTTGGGGTGATACTGGATCTTCAAGTTGTAGGATCTAGATATCTGATTACAACAGGTGGATTACAAACATGGGTTTAGGGTTTTGGTTTTAGGCAGTTTAGGGCTGGATTTCAGCACTTCTGTAGATCCTGTTGGTTCCCCCAGCAGCCCCTGACTGCACACTGAGCTTCCTGCTTGATGGTATTAGTTTTGTTCCTTACTTTTAGTGCTAGGAAGCAATTGCTTCGCATGGTCTGCTTATTTCCAGACCAGAATGGCTCATGTGCCATTTAATTGTGACCCCCCCAGGCACGTCCACAGCAATCTAGTAACAACCGGAAACGTGTGAAGATCAAATGTCACACAAATGGCCAATGGCTTGAAGTTTTGCGTCTCTGCCAAAAGGAATATATGAAGTAGTGATAGATACTGTGTTTTGACGCACTCCTCTGGTCCTTATTATCTTTGTCTGATGTGCTCTGCTTGTAAGTGATCCTTAGTGTTCGGCAAATCTTGATGGAGTAATAATCAAAACCAAACTTATAGCATTTTGGTCGCCTCATACAAACATTTTATAACTGTGTTGTAAATCAGTACATGGAGCTGTGCGAAAATAAAGTGAATGGTGCCAGTAATTGTTTTTTTCCATATAACAGCCAGATGTGCCCGACAACTTGGAGAAGACAAGGAAGTATTAAACACAAATCCCCCTATTCTTTGTATATTCTTGTTGTTTGACTGTATATGTTTTTACATTGTTTCAGGTGTAGGTGCCTAAAATAGACTGTACCTGGATATATGGTTGTTTCCTCAGTCTTTCCAAAATGGAGCGCACTAGTACTGTACCTTCCCCGTGTCGTGTGTACCCCAAAGAAGGAGCCGGCCGCCTTATTCTTGGTCCATTGACCTTTGACCTCCAATGAGACATATCACCAGGCTTTGCACCTGTCCCATCTCCCTGCTGGCTTGTGTCCCAACCTGCCTCTTAATTAGGGTTGATTGAACAGGTAACTGAACACTGATTTGGAAAACAGCCCCTGAATTCTGATTGCTTGCTATGGTATTTACCTGGTCTTTGTGAAAGATAGTTCTTGAATAGAAAAAAAAAAAAGATAATTCATCCCGGTTGGCTAAAGCATGTTACTTACAACTGAACTTGAGTTTTTCACAATGTTAGGTTACCACAGATCCCCGATTTGTGGACTCTTATGCAGACTCTGAGTTTATGAAGTTGCTCATTCCCTGCTCTCTTACATACAATAAATGATGACGTTTTGTGGAGCTCGCAATCCCACTGTAAATACAGCAAGATATTTTATCTATAGACACCCTGTACTATTCCATTTTTTATTATTGTTTCATTTATACTGGAAGGCAACTCATTGCATCTGTTCAGTATTTTTATTTATCTTTGTATCATTCACTTGGCCGGATAGGGCTCTTGTAGAGTATGAATTCCAGTGTGTATAGAGTGCAGATGGCTGCATAACAGTCCCTCTGTTCAGCTTGTTGAAGATGTTTGATGGACATGTGAAGTCCCCAGGGAGTGTGTCTCCAGACAGTTGTTGTGTGTTTGATGGTTTCTTGATGTGTTAGCTGGGTAGCCTACTGGGACTAATTAAAAAAAAAAACAAAAAAAAAAAACTGTGTTTTATGAGTGGCTTTGGGTAATGACTGCTCTTCAGATTGGCTCTGTCATTTCAGCGACTTTAACCATAGCTGCCTTATTTTCTGGCACTTTAATTTGGGGTGAAATTCAGAAAAGTACCTCGTTCAAGAGTGATCTGGCAAAGCCCCATTCGGGACGCCTTTTGGGTCGGTGTCCGTAACCATGGCAACCCCTCCTCCTCTGGTATTCCATCTTGACAGTGGAACTTGACACACATTTGACACTTTTCACAAGTGCACATGTGATAAGTAGTAATTAAGGAAAACGGAACATCTTACCAGCTGTGTCTGGATGAAATATCAGGATGCATGCGGGCGCAGTGCCGCCTCTGATTGGGCTGCTTAACCTCAGAGCACTTGTCTGTATAAATGGGTAAGGTTACAGGAATCGCCTTGAGATGCAGCGATGGAGATTGTGGATAAAACTTGTATATGCACTAGTTTTAAATTGCCTCAAGTATTGTTTACGGTTTTGCCAGTTGTTGCTGTTTTTTTCTTTATAAATGCTGCAGTTTTTTTTTTTCTCTTGGTTAAGTTGGTGGGTGGAGTAGTGGCTTTGAGGGTAGGACTCTGCCAGTAATCGGAAGGTTGTTGGTTCAAATCCCGTGAATGCCAGGAGTGATCCTACTCCACTGGGCCTTTCAGCAAGGCCCTTAGCCTGCAGTTGCTTTTTTTCTGGGTATGACGTTAATCTACATCCAGGTCTGTAAGCAGATCCTCCAACTTACGAGGAAATCTGGGGGCTGGTGGCAGGATTGGCACTCCAGCCCCCGGGAGAGACTCCCACTGGTCCATTTGTACTAGTGTGGTGTTGAGGTATCATCTGCCACATGGTTGCACTCGGATTTTCATCTGAGGTGGTTCGTTGTGTGGTGGGTGCAGCAATGCGCTGTAATCAGTGCACGCTCCTTACCGCTCTCTAAGTTGGTGGTAGCTTGATTTTCTTTGTGGCTTATTCTGTATTTTGAAGTGACATGCTTCTCGTACTTAAATGAACGGTGACTAAAGTCTGTAGTTCAGTGTCTCACATGACTGTTCATTTGTAATATTTCAAAATGTTAAATAAAGTCTCGTATCTGTCGATAACCAGGTCCTGTGCTTGTTTGCAAGCATCTTCCATCCAGTGACGGGGATTTTTTATTTTTATGGAGATGGAGTCTTATCGAGTCGGCGGCATTTCTGGTGGCAGCTTACCTTCGGCCTACCTGGCACACGAGTGCCCAAGCAGACCCGTGAGCAGCGGACCCGGGAGATACGGCCTCAGCATCCGCGTGCAGGGCATCGGCGGTCACCCGTACGTCGTGCTCAACAACCGGGAACGGGAACCTTCGCCCTGTAAGGAACTCGAGAGCAATGGGCACAGCGCCGGCGGGGACGCTGGCGAACAGTACGGCCAGGACAGGTACACCCCTCCCTGGGAGCAGCACCCAGATAACTCTCTTGTGGAGTGCAGGTCACACAAGCAGATGCTTTTTGCTGGGTCCCACAATGGGGTGACTGAGTTCCGGGAGTCGCAGAAGAAGCCATCCACCCTGCTGAACTTCCAGAGACACCCAGAGCTGCTCCGGCCGTACGACCCTGAGAACAACAGTCTAAACCTGGAGGATCTTCCTGTTCTGACGCCCCGACCCGCTTCCTTATCCGAAACTGGGAGTCTCCCTTGCTCACAAGTCACTCGCGCCATGTCCCCCAGCTTGGATAAGCCCGGTACCTCTGCCACACCGGCATACCCGGACTGGTTCCCACAGCAGTCCGAGCCACGGGTCCAGTCCCTCCCTCGGCGACACGCGCCGTCACCAGACAGGCTGGCATTCCAGGTTCAGCCTGAGACCCAGGAGATGCTCTTACCAGAACCGAAGCCCCAGTCCCGACAGCTGGTCCGGCCCGAGGCCCAGGTTCAGCAGAAGCCGCAACCTGAGACAGAGGTCCAGTCCCCCCCTCATCACCAGGCAAAGCCCCATAAGCCGGTCCAGCCCACCTCTCAGGATCAACAGAAGCCACAAACTCAAGCTGCCGCCATGGCCCCATCTGCCCCTGATGCGGGTCAGCAGGCCGCAGTGGCGTCGCCGGCCAGCACCAGTGCCAGCTCAAGCCTGGAGCGCAGTCGCCGAAAGCCGGACGTCCTGCTTCTTCGCCGGCACGACTCCAGCGGTCCCGTGCTGCAATCCCAACATTCCAGCCACTCTTCCTCATCTCCCTCCTCCACTTCTAGGCTTCTCCTTGGAGACCCACTGGAATCCCTGGGCTTAGACCCCATCAATCGTCACCAGAACCGACGGTACATCCCATTCATGCCGGGCACGGGCCGTGACATCGACACAGGCTCCATCAAGGCGGTGGAAGAGCTAATTGACAAGTTTGATGGCAAGGAAGGCCACCAACGCAGGGGCCGGGCGGGGCGGCGAAATCGCATTAACCCAGAGGAGCGCAAGCGGTCCCGCAGCGTGGACAGCGCCTTTCCCTTCGGTCTCAGAGGGGACACCGATTACCTGGAGGAGTTCAGCAAGAACCAGGGCCGGTCCACTGAGCATGTGCTCCGGCCCTCACAGCTGCGGCAGCTCAAGGGGGCTCTGGCCCAGGACCTCAGCGGTCCCACATCACCCCCTAGGGGCAAGGATGGCGCAAGCGCTGCGGCTCGGGGCAGAAGTGCTCCAGGCTCCCCACAGGGCACTGCGCTCCACGGTGCCAACTCCACCCTGGGCTGCAGGACTGCAGTGAGCAGGTCTTCCACACTGCCGCTGGAGTCAAAGGGAGGAGACGAGCCGAAATCCATACGGTCTTTCAAAGTCTTAACAGGCATGGCGGCGGCCTCTCCGGCCGTGTCCATGATTAGCAGCTCCAAGAAGAACGACGCAGACAATCCGGTAAATGTTATTGATGGGTGGCGTTTAGGGGTATGCGCACAAACGCTCGCAAGCGTTTCATTTGCTCGAGAGGTTATATCGCAGCTGAATAATGTACAGTACATAATACTTGATAACTTATTTATGTATTTAATTTTTATCATTATTTAGGCTATACCATATAGCCTAGGTGCCTAGTAGCCTATACCACCTAGGTTTGTGAAAGTACACTATTATGTTCCCTGTTAAGCGGCACAAGACTGTATTTACACTACATTAATAAATAATGCATAATTATGCATGAGATTTTATGGAGGATTGCAATTATTGTGTGTTATAGTTCAAATAAACAACGTTCGGAATGTATCAAATTCACTAAATCATCCATTTCTAAGGGGTAAGAGGAGAAGTCATGCAGTGAGCAGTTAATCATAAATGGGGCCTAAGAGGAGCGGCGTAGTCATTGGCTGCTTGTCGTCTTTCTGCAGGTGACTCCTGATCTGCTGAAGGATCAGCAGACGCTTTCGCAGCAAACCAACGAAGAGACGGCGAAACAGATATTATTCAATTACCTGAAGGATGGGTAAGCAGGGTGGGGCCTGGATTGCCACGGTGGCCATCGCCTTTGGCGTATTCCCAAGTCGCCGATATCTCGTGAACGCTGCTGTCTTCGTAATTCCTCATCCAGCATGGGTTCCTGGAGGGGGGGAGCTCATCCCGGAAAGCTCACGTAAAGCCTGCGGGGGTGACGGCGCATTGCGCACACATACCCACATACTCTACAGGCAATTCAGAGACTGTTAACTACACGTTTTGATTGGTGGGAGGAACCATGAGCAAACAGTGGAGGAACAAGCTAATACCACATTTCAGACTCGTTTGACAGAGCTTTTTGTGTGCAAACATTGCCCCTGCTTGGTTTACAGCATTCTTTTCCAGGGTCCTGTGTGAGCTGTAGATGTTTCTCATCGGTCAGCCTGTATGATTTGTGCTCCTCCACGTTGCAACAGAGCTCTGGTTGCTCAAGTGCTTTCCACAGATGTCCAGGGCCTGAACTCCTTCGTGCCTATTTTGAAATCTTACCTCCTGGCCTCCCCCTGCTCTGTAGACCTCCATAAAGAAACATGGAAAAATCCCACATTGTTGTAATTGCATGCAGGCCAGAGTAGTGTGTTTTTTTTTTTTTTTTTTTTCTCTTGGTTTCTCAAGAATTGTAGCACACAGGCTCCCCTGTTCCACCCAACGCCCTCCCAGTGTGGAAATTCAGCATCACAGCTGATCTGATTAAGACAATAGGGGGAAGACTGTGGTGGGAGAAATCTAGATATGGATCAGTGAATTCTGGGTCATGGGGAGGGGGCTGTTATAGAGCATGCTTAGCTGTGGACATGTGTGTACTGGGTCATAGGGAGGGGGGCTGGTAAGCAAGGCTATAATCCTGAGGCCGATTTGAGCCCGATCCAAGTTAAGAGGAAGGAAATGGGAAGGCGGAGCTGGTTGTCAGAGGCATAAATATTGGGATAAATTTCTATCCCATAGAATTTTAATTAAGGCATGTAATGTCAGTGTATCTTAAGAGTGCATTTTCGTTTTTAATACATGTAAATTGTTTTCTGCCCCATTTTTGGTGGAATCACTCCTGCCTGTTGTGACTAATCCACACAGAAAGCATTGTTGTTCCGAGCTCCGGGGCTGAACGCGGCCGTGTGGCGGAGCCGCACTTTAATTATGAGTGTAACGCCATGACAGGAAGACAGCGAGAAGCGAAACCCAATGCCCGAGTCAACACAGAGCTCCAGGGCTTTTCACCTTCGTTGGTTACTCATGTGCTAGTAATGAAATATTGCTGAAAATACTGGTTATATATTGTAATAATGGGCTGTGAGATTTATTGCAGGCCATGAGTTTAAATCTGTTTTTCCCCAAAGACACCTTTCATCCTATCAAAATGTGAGCAAAAAGTGAGCAAGCGATTAAGTGAATGAACGAGGAGGGTGATGGAGCGTGTGGTGGTACCGCCCTCCCTAAGTCATTACGGTCATGGAAGGCTGTCTTTGTTATGCCTGCCATTACTCCTTGATCCGCCCGAGATTTGCCGGTTCAACCAGTTGTGACAGCTGCCTTTCTTTGCCTGTTTTTAGGAACCCCGATAATGACGACACCACAAAGAGGAAGGTCAACTTGGTCTTTGAAAAAATCCAGACCTTGAAGTCAAGGGCTGCAGGGAACGTGCAAGGGGACAACAAAGTAAGACTTTTTTTTTTTTCTTCCCCCCCCACCCTGGAAGCTTCCAGAAGTAGTAAAAGAGCTATTTACTCTGCAGGCAAACGAAAGTAAGCACTAGAATGTGTTTTGTCATTGAAGGTTTTCATTTGCATTAAAAACTTTGTTTGTGGAGGGGGAAACTTGTGTGTTTGTACAACATAACTTTGGAAGAATAAAAATACTACTGTCAAGGATTCAGCAGGGTTATAAACAGACAAAATGTGTTTTAAAGAGGTTTTGTAGCTTGTGGCACCACAATGCAGGCCCAAGTCTTAATGTCGGGTTAGTGAGAAACGCGTAGGAGGCGCCGTGTGTAATTAGTGGATTTTCGATTGTAATTTGCCCTCCACAGCCTCCTGAAGCAGCCAGTGAGGTGAAAGCCTTGCAGGACCAGAAGAGCCAACTAGAAAATGAGGTGACAGTCCTTAAGAAACAGCTGGAGGAGGAAACCAAGGTGTCCTGTCGCTTTGCCTCCCGACTGATCCCCTCGCTGGCGACTCTGGTGCACTGTCCTGTTTCTGTAACATGATGCTTCATCTCTTGCATGGCTTCTAGGGGTTTCCTTCTGTTTGTGACACAGATACTGGGGGAAAGCAGTGACA
>JAODJW010000007.1:8800352-8811858 GCA_026777045.1 Hyperopisus bebe
GCAACGGGGGGCAAGCGGGTGCCCCCCCCCCCCCCCCGCCCACTCAATGTGCCAAAAATAAAATACAATAACGTAAAAGCTTGACCTTCCCTGGACAGTGGTTAAGGTACTGAGTTCATGGTCAGAAATGCCAGGCTTCCACACCCTTATTTTAGGACACTATACCTGAATTGTTTGACACATCTTGTTTTTAATAAATTGATGAAAGTTTGTGAAATTTAAAAGCAGTTAAATGGGAAAGCTGTTTGTATTGGAATAAGGTGTCCACTAAGTAGCACCAGTTAGATTCCCTGAAGTGAGGAACCATAATGACCGACCCTGATGTACCTTGTTAGAAGGGAACCATGATGCCTTTGTCCTGCAGAAGACGGCTGGTCCGACGGAGGTGCAGGAGAACGCTGGGATGAGGGACCTGCAGATGGAGCTTGTGAGGAGTATGGAGGAGTGTGCCCGCCTGCAGGAGCTGCTTTCCAAAGCAGAGGAGGAGCTGCGCACCACTATGGAGGAGTAATTGGCTTTACTGTGGCCTGGGTTGCAGGCCGAGGTTTATATGCTCTCCTGTGAAGGTCCTTCCCAACGTTCTCATGTTGCTTCTTGGCTCATAAGGCTCTTCCAGGTGAAGATGGAGAAAGAAAAACACCAGACAGAGATCAGGGATCTTCAGGATCAGCTGTCAGAGATGCATGATGAGTTAGATGGTGCCAAGAGGAGCGAGAGTGAAGGGAGGGAGCAGGAGGCTGTTTTGGAGGTAAGCTGTGGTGGAAGGGCCAACCTTGGGATACTTATCTGTCTTTGATCTCCACAACGAAACCCGCTGGCGCCTGTCAACAACAAATGGGACAAGTCAGAAGAGGAGATCTCGATAAGGGAGTTTGCATTGTGGTGTCTGCAGGACTGGTGGTTGAGGAAGATGATGTATGTGGCTTTGGCCTAGCTGATTCCCCCCCCCACAAATTTTCCTGTAGGAGATGATGCAGCTGAAGCTGGACTTCCAGGAGATGATGCAGGTGAAGGAGGAACAGGAGGAGCTGCTTCGGCGCCGTGAGCGCGAGCTGACCGCCTTGAAGGGGGCCTTAAAGGAGGAGGTGGCTACGCATGATAAGGAGGTGGACACACTGAGGGAGCAGTACGAAGAGGAAATCCGCAAGCTGCTGTCATGCGTGGAGGACGCCAAGCAGGTACGACGACTGGTGGAACGAGCTCATGAGTAAATCCATGACACTCAGTTTTTTTTTTTCTTTTTCTACACAAAAGCTTCTCCTGGGTGGTAGCTTTTTGACATCGGATCTCTTAATTGTTTTGTTTTTCTCATGCTGATGTTTGGGTTCAGTTATTTCGAATGATCCTCATTTCAGATGTGGTCCTTGACGTTACTTAATCCATCGGCGTGCTTGACAGTATGACTGGGCACTGTTTGAGGGTGCAGTCTCTCCTGAATTCCTGACAAAAGCTGGTTATGCATTTGTGTGTCTGGTAATCGTACCCAAGGGCAGTTTCTCTCTCGTGAGTAGGACCGTGAGCATTTCCTGCTGCCGGCAGCGTGCTGTGACAGTCTGTTCGAGGCCTCAGAAGACGGCAAGGTGTAGCTCTTCTGGTCAGCCACTCTTCCAGAGCTCGGCACCCCGACAGGTGCTTTCGACGCTCTGTCAGGGTAATCAGGCATACCTGAAGGCAGTCAGCCCCGCATCGCGGCTTTGGACTGCGTCTCACGCTAGGCCCGAGGGCATACTTTCAGCATTATCACACAACATTTGTATCATAGGAAAAATATTCCTAAGGATCCTCTGCCACTTGATTTATTCCCCCCCCCCCACACATATTTTGGGTGTGGCTGTTGGAGAGTGAATCTCTCCCATCATGCTTTGGGTGTCTGGGAGCTGTGTGGGGGTCCTCATGAGTCTGTGAGGCCTGCTCACTAAGCACTTCCTGTTTTGTCAGGCAGTGTCAGGAACAGGTTTCCTGCTGGATCAGCCTTGTTCCATGTTTTGTCTGACTCGCATAGCTATTTCCCAAGTTGAGTGTGAAGTCTCCATAGCCATGAGGTTTGTTGCAAAAACTTTCTCACCCTTTTGATGCTCAACGCCCTGGTCCATTCATCCCATAAGTATTTTCAGTGCTCAGATCCAGCGGATACAGCTAGCCTGTAAACTCAAAGGTTAATAAGCTTAAAATCCACCAGTGTTAGTATGTTTCAGATCTTTCTGCTCTGTGGAATGACTCTCAGAATTAGCCCTTGCAGAATAATAAAAATGCTGAAATTTAGACATCGTCATATCAGGTTTAGAGGTAAATACTCCTCAGCATCGTGATGTGAAGTTGGAGCTGCCCCCTGGGAATATCCCCTCCCCTTCCCCCCCCCAAGTAGCGGTGTGGGGTTGGTGCCGTGTTTGCATGGTGACCGATTTCACAGCAGGAAGAGGCGCGACCTGCGGCTTAATGCCCCGCTGCGATTCTCCTGTCCCGTTTTGTCTCTTAGCGACGCTGTCGTCTGTCGCCCCTCCCCCCCACCCGTGGAAAAGAACACTGGGAACTGGAGCACCGATTCGCCCCCTCTGTCCGTTAATTGCAGTGGCAGGCCGTCACTAATCTAATGAGCCCTTGTGCGGGTCCTTGTGTTTGTTGCCCATGTGCCTCCTTTGACAGGTTGGTAATTGTCAGCCAGGCTTGATGAATGACAGGTTTGTTTCATGAGATGATAATGGGGGTGATGGTAGAAGCTAAGTGAGAAGCTCAGAGTTGGGGGGGTCGTTAATGGGGGCTGTGTGAAACTACTCCATAAGAGCTGTTATTTATTTCTGCAGGAGTTACCCCCCCCCCCCCCAAGTTAAAGAGGGATTAAAATTTTTAAATCCACCAAGCATGATGAATTGAAGATTGACATTTGCGGTAGGGAAGTGAGAAGGTTTTGTTTAAGATTGTCTAGATGTTTTTATTCATGATTAAATTGTACAGTCTGACTTCTGTCGGAGTTCTGGGAGGAGTCCCCCCCCCCCCCCCACAATGTGTTTAATATGTGTTGGGGGGGGAAATGGTTGTTCAGTCTGCAAATGTGGCTGTGATTCAGGGTGTCTGTGGGCTGCTTTTGATGTACAGGTGTCAGCAGCCTCATGTGAACCTAGTTGACGCACTCCAGGAGCAAACCCTGAGGGTACTCTCACTGTACTACTTTGGGGGGGGGGGGGGTGCTGTTCAGCCCAGCCCACCCGACAGACAGAACTTTGCCATTTTTGTTACGCGTCGTCGTATCAGTCTGACGGCCCCCCCCGTGTGCCATTTCACACATACGAGGCTGATCAATGCCTCCGGCGAGAAGCCTGAGGCTTTTGGGGTGACGGTTTGAGGTGCTGATTTGGTGTAAAGCCAGATGAGGGGGAGTTGTGGGTAGAGGCCGAGAGGGAGAGCGGGAATGAGAGAGAAGCAGAGCAGCATTCATCTGGTTGCAATCAGGAACTTGCTTACCCAGTCTGCCCCAGTGAAGCAAGATAGGAAACCGATCTAAGAATTTCTTTGTACCATTTTCTAGTTCTGTCACCTTTTGTGATTTGTCTCTCTCGTGTGTCTGTGTGTGTGAGAGAGAGAGAGAGAGAGAGAGAGAGAGAGAGAGAGGCTGCTTCAGCATTTTTGTGTATTTTGTGTATGACAAAAAGGACACACGGGCGTTGCAGCGGGAGGGGTGGACTCCATGGCTGGTGGGCGTGGCTCCGTGGGCTCCGGGGTCCCGTCTCTCTCACCCCCGCTGAGCTCTGATCCTCAGTGGGCCACGGCAGTGAGCTGGCAGCCGCTCCATCCGAAGTCCCACTTTGCCTGTGGGCTGTGTGGGAGGCCCAGGGTCTCGATTCAACTCAGAATGACCATAACAGTCCTTTGTAGCCTCCCCCCCCCCCCCAACATTCTGTGAAAGCTTTCTTGCAGAAGGGATTGTTTGATCTTCTAATCGCTGGTTTGCCTACATGTCAAGAGCCAAGTGGTGAGATTTTTTCCCATTGAAAGTGTGTGTGCTTTTTTTTTTTTTTCCCCCTGTTGGACCCTTGTTCGGTCACCAGGTTGCCTGGTTGGGAGAGTAAGTTTGGAGACGTAATCTGATCCTATCTTGTTCGCTCTCCTTACGCAAGACAAGTTCCTCCAGTATCTGTGTGTGATACGTACCTGCGATACGGCTGGGGCTTTTCCTCGCCGTGTGATCGAGGCCGTCAAGCTACGTTTCTGCAAGCTACCTCCCCGCAGGCTATTATTTTAGCAAGGGGCCCTTTGCTGATGGAAGCAGACGCATGACAGACTAATTAGCGAGGCTCGGAGAATAAGAGAAAAACCCAGAGAGCCACGGCAAACGGCCGCGTGTCTGTCACCCACCACAAACTGTGACTTTTTAAAACTGCATCCCTTTATTTACGTTACCCAGCACTTCTGATTCACTGCTGGCTGCTTCTCCCGCCTGATCAAACCACTAATATCACCAACAATTGCGCCAATGAACTTAAATGACTTGAATAATTGATTTACTGCTAGAGCTGCAGCTGGATCAAGGCTTCAGTCGCTTTGGGGGGGGGGGGGGGAAGCTGGATTCCAACTGTTATATCCCTGCAAAGATCTTTATTTTCCCTAACAAGTTAAGCGGTCGTGGCTCACTGATATTTAAGCGAGGGGAGGCTTCGGGTTACGGCTGTCCTTTGCTGGAGACGTGCCTGATCTTCTCAGACAGCACTTTTCAATTTTCACGATCTTTCCATTAATACTCCTGTAGCGTGTAGGTTTCACGTCCGTGCCTTTTCTTTGGGGGGGGGCGGCACGTGGTAAGGCATACCTCCATGCTGGCCGTGCTCAGCAAGCGGCCCTCTCTAGGATTTTGTGTACAGTACACTTTATTTGCTTTCACCGCGTGACTTGCAAAGATCTTGAACAGCTTCTTTGTGCAGACATTAAGGATAAATGAGACTTATACCTCTTTTCTCGCTCTGATGCCGTCGTGCCGTCAAGCCCACTGAGTGTCAAATGCCCTTCCAAACTGTCTTAATAATGTAAACAGCCCTGGCGTGACGTAAAATTTCACCTCCACCTTATCTAACACCAGGATATGAGAAGTTAAGGTCTGCGATTAATTTTTGCCATTACCAAATGTAAGGGACTTACAAGCTGTGTGCCTGACCTATGGAGGTGCTGTTATCACGGCTGGACCTGGGAAGGTTGTGAGGTCATGTCTCCATCCTGGCTAATGTTACACTGGGGTAGCGAAGTCAGAGACCGGCAGTGAGAGGGTGACCTGCTGGATCTCCAGGATTTTATGTCAATTTGTTTGATTGGAACCTTTTCAGACTTCCTTCCAAATCTTGTGCTGCTAGCGTGTCTCTGCTGGGATTTGCGTTTTTTATTTCTGTGGATTAAGCAACATTGTAACTTTGTCAGTGACTATCCTATTGGAAAATCTCGGGCCACCATGCAGATAGCAGGAAACCATTGTGTCCAGCTAGGATTCCGAAGGTTTGAGGTTCATGCTGGCCTGGAGTGGGGGGGGGGGGGGGGGGGATCATTGTGATTCAATTTCGATGCTGTGGGGATGGATGAATGGGCACCCAGGATTAGGGGGTGATGTGGCCTGGGGGCGGAGCTTCCTAATGGGATGAATGGACAGCACTGGAATGTCTACCAGTACCTGCTGGGATCTTGGTATTCGTCTTCTCTGATTGGGTGTCACCGCCTACCCCCGTCACTGTGAATGTTACTCTAGGGCGCGTGTCATACATAGAATATATAAACTGAAATAAAAACTGACATTTTTAACGGTACTGCTTAAATCATTGCAGCTCATGGCACAGTTGGGCTGTTGGCTTCGTCTCGGTCGTGTCTCCCATAATGCCTAGTGGTGCTCCATGTGTTCTGGCTCGGTGGTGCTTGGCCTTCCATGCAGAGCAGCCCACTGTGCCATCACAGATGGGGGCAGGGACCTCTGCAGACAGGCTGGGGCTTCACAGCAGTGTCTGCTTCTATTCATCTGTCTCCTCTAATGCTCAGTGACTTCACATCCAAAGGCCTGACATGACCAGTCAGCCCTGGCTGGGATCAGGGTGACTGGACATGGGCTGCATGTGTTTTCGAAACATTCTCCTTTATTTATTTACATACAGCTAATGATTTATGATGGGGCTAGTTAAAATCTAACGACTCGCCTTGTAATTAGCGATCCAGTGTTTCCCGGATTCACTGGATGCTGTTACACGTGAACTGGTGGATAGTGAGAAATCCCACCTTTGAGATGCAGCACGCAATTTTAATAAATGATTTGTTGGTTACATAAACCATTTTTCAGAGGTTCTTTCCCAGGGTTCGGGGGGGGGGGGGCAGGAGAACCTCAGCAGAGGGAACTCCGCGCTGTGCGCCTGTCGATTCTGCAGGAAGGCTCCTCAAAGCCTCCAGTTCCTCTTTCTCCCCTTGCCGGCTGGCGGAATGCTGGCTCTCTGTCGCCAGGCCCCGGCAGAAAGGAACCACGCCGGCTCCCCTATTCACAGAGCCCCCGCATGGGGTGGCCAAGAGCGGACAAAAAGGGGGGCGCCACCGACAGTGGGCGGGCTCATTAGCCAGTTCGCTCGCGTAGCGCCGGCGGGCACTAAACCACTGGGAATGGCCTGGCGCTGTGGAAACCTGACCGGCCGCGCCGGCTGAAAGCACGTGTGCTGCTGTGCCTGTAGACATGGGAGCGGCCCGTGGAATCCGGCTGTGCGGCGCTTTTCACCGACGATCGCCAGCCTGCCGTCAGCGGCGTGCTGCCTGCGCCGGGCCACAATCGTAGCGGTTCTGCCTCGCATTCATCGCATTTTCTTCACTTCATGTGTCAGGCTTTTCTTCCTCAGGGGTTAAGGGGGCCTTGGGCATCCATATTGTGAAGTTTGCTGGTTAAATAGGCCTTTAACAAGGCAGCGTATGCGTCGATGCACACTGGAGATGGGGCCTGTGAAGTTTGGTTATATAACGCAGTGATTCACTGGAGCACGGTGGCGCGCTGCAGTGGGCCATTTCCCGTCGCAGTGCGCCGTGTTTGCAAATGCAGGGGTGTGAGCAGTATGGAGATGCACTTTAACACTTGCCTCCCTTTTGCTGACAGAACAATGTCTCGGTGTGTCGAGAGAGGCAGGAGGTGGAGGCAGCGAAGGGGGTGGCGGAGAGCCGTGTGGAGAGGCTCAGCCTGGAGACTGAGAGGCTTCGCCGGAGGGTCCAGGAGCTGGAGAATGAGGTGGCCAAGCTGAACCGCATCATCGACGAGTCCAAGCTGCAGGAAGGCAGGCTAACTGATCACATGCGCCACCTAGAGGTGAGCTGCTGGCTTGCATGGCATGTGATCACCCAGCCATGCAATGACACCTTAATTAAAAAGAATGACGACGAAATTCCATCAGAGATGATGGGAAGCTTATACTTAATCCCACATGTCCAACCAGAAAGAGAACAGTCTCCTAGGAGATTCCCTGGCTGAGGTGCGGGAGCAAGAGGAGGCAATGTCGCGTGCAAACAGGGCCCTGACCACCCGCCTGGAGGATGTGCAGGTATGGTTTCGCCACACAGTGCCATTGAAACTCCGCCCTCCTTCAGGAAGCTTCTGCTTTAGGAATGTGGCTATCACATGCTTCGGGCCATAGTTTCACTTCAGCCCCCATAACAGTATGGGCTTGTTATCATTCTGTAATATTAGTCATTTTGCTGTTATGTATTCATTTTTTGTGTATACACCCGGGGTTCTCAAACTTTTGGGTCAAAGATCCGCATCAGATTTTTTGTTCAAAGTTAAAGGTATGGAACAATTATCAATAACAGAACAGCATCTCATGAATTTTAATGAATTAACAGTAACCTTCCATATAGACAAATATAACAAAATTTGGAACATTTCAGCACTCACTGATCATTGGTGGGGTGGGGGGGGGGTTGGACTCTAGCCCAGACGTTGAGAACCTCTGGTACTCACTTTGATACTCGCAGTGTGGGTACACTCACTGTGATACTCGCAGTGTGGGTACACTCACTGTGATACTCGCAGTGTGGGTATACTCACTGTGATACTCGCAGCGTGGGTACACTCACTGTGATACTCGCAGCGTTTGTACAGTTGCTTTGAGGCTTTATGGTTCCCTTCATGCCCCCGCTCTGTGCTGTAGAGTTTGTGCATCCCCCCCCCCCCCATATTGTGCTGCCAGGCCAAAGGCATGTGATTTGCTTAAATGGTGTCTCTAAATAGTATGTAGTGTTCTGGCGTAAAATATAAATATGAACAGTGGTAGATAGGTTATAAAAAAAAAAGGAAATGATCACAAATCGCTTATAACTTACTTATAGCTTTAGTCGCCCATGAAGCCTGAAGCCAGATATCTCACAAAGTACTGGCTGTGTTTCCCACAGTGTGTTATGCAGGCATGTGTGATGAATGATGTTTGGCCACTTATGACTGAGTGTTCTGAAAGAATGAGGTAAAGTGAAAAATGGGTTCAAAGAGGAACTTGAATATTAAAAGCACAACAAATGTTCTCTGTGAATAAAAACTTATTAAATGTGTGTGTTTGCATTGATGCCTTTACAAGTATCACTTTCGGGTGGAAATGCTCCTGAAATCTTCCTGCATGGTGTATCGGGTCAAATAGAACGTGGAACGTTTCATAATGAAGTTTAATCATAATAGGCTTTTTAGCGTACACTCCAACTTGATTTGTGATGGTCTCCATTATGGGAGCTCCCAGCAAGAGAGGCTTACCTGGTGAAGTTTAGCCTTGATGCTGCTCTTGACGATGACCCATTGTGCTTGCTGACATCCAACTGGGCCACGACCACTACCTATGCTACAGAGAAACCTGACCAAACTGACCCAAGACCACAAAGACCTGAATGAGAAGTTAAAGGAAGAAAAGATTCAGAAGGAACAGTTCAAGAGGACCAAGGATGAGATAGAGGACGAGAGGAGGTTGCTGGACAGGACTGTGGAGAAGCTGCAGAAGGAGGTAGGTTTGTGGGGGAGGACCTCAGCGATCTGAGATCTGTTATGTACATGCAGTGAAACACGTCTCCTAAGAAAGGCTGCCAGATGTTTTATTATCCCCCCCCAGATGTGTGAAATGGTGGAGGCCTCACAGACCTCTACCCAAGACCTTCAGGTGCAGATCGATGAGTACAAAGAAAAGAATCGCAGAGAACTCGCAGAACTGCAACGGCAGCTGCAGGAGAGGGGTGTGGAGCTGGAGAATTCACGGATGGTGACGCGGAAGCTGCAGGAAGAGGTATGGGGGGGGGGGGGGTTGCCAGACAAGCGGGACCACCAGGAAGATCTTCCTTTGTCTACAGTGGTGCCCCTTCCTGATCCACACATCCAGCTGGACTGTCAGGTCATGGTTCTGTTATGCCTGTTATCTGCTGGGTTACAAGAGGTCTTCAAAATCAAAAAAAGGCTAATTTGGGGTGATTTATCTTGGCTATTCTATGAGTTCTGTGGGCAGACCTAAGCGGAGCGAAAGGTCAAAGGTGCAGGGGGGCCACGGAATGGGGCCGCATGTTTCTTCCGCGACACGCCGACCATGACTCCCCCACCAGTGCCGGGAAGTGAGCCGGGCGGGCTGTGCAGTGGGTGTGGGCCGAGAGCCTTTCACGATAAGCACTGCAGGAGTGCTCTGCTGCCAGTGGAGAACAGATTCTCCTTGCAGTAATTCATCTTTGTCTCTGGTCATTTAGCGGTCGGAGTGGTGTGGCCCTTCATGTGATGTCACTGCCCAGGAATGTCCTTCACTTACCATGGCAATGACCACTCCCGTCGTTACAAACGCACTCTTTAGCCCCCCGGCCCATGTAGGAATCCTGGGAATGTTTTTTTTTTGTGATAGGGAATAGACAGTAAGTACAGTTTGTCTTTAAAAATGTGGGGTGTGGAAACTGATTCTGGTAATATTTCTTCCACGAACATTCCTCTAAACTCCGCGCCCTCTTATCAAGTAGGAAAAGAGGCTGATTTTTATAGGTAGTGATGTGTTATACTAGCTGTGTTTAGTCTTTGCTCCCAGATTTTCAACGTCTTCTCAGCTTTGGGCATTGCTGTAGATTCTGCAGCATCGGACCCTGGAGAGGCTGTAGATGACGGTCTTGTATGTTGCTGGTGGACGGAACCTAAATGACCCACAATCAGTGCAGGACCCAACAGTCTTCTGTCTCATGTTACTGTCATAGTTAGCCCCAGCCTGGAAAATTCAGACATCCTCCAGACATCCTTGTTCCTGTGGAAATCAGTTCTCACCATTTGAAATATCCTTTGTGATGAAACTTGTTTACTTTCTAGCCAGAAATCCCCTGCCTCTTTCCCCAAGAAATTATGTGGAACTGAAAGGACAGGGACTGTATGCTGTGCCGGTTGAATCCCCCAGCTTGGCAGGATGGGCCAGTGGTGACCCTGCTGTTTTATGGGCTGATCCAGGTGTCTCACCTTGAGGAGGACCTGAAACAGTGTAAGAAGGAGCGAGATGAGGCAGTTCTGAGGGAGAAGAAGCTGGAACTCAAGGTCTTTGACCTGGAGGTGGAACTGGAGAACGTGTCACACTCCAAACAAGATCGGCCCCGCTACAGCAAAATCACAGAGGTATTGCCTGTGGAGATGATTTAACGTTTGAATTTCTTTTTAGAGTTCTGTTTAAAAGTGTCAGTGACAGGTTTGGGGTAACTGCTCTGAACCCCTGCTGGATCTCCTTCCTCTTCTTTGTGAATCCTTCAAAATCTTCGTCCTTTAGCTCAGTGTTTCTCAAACTGTTCCCCGGGGACACCCGCCCAAACAGGCACGTTTTTGCTCTAAGCAAAAATGAGGACTGTCTGCCACAGAGCTGGGAGGGAGCAGAAACATGGACCGTCTGTGGGGGTGGGGGGGGGGTCCCTGCAGACTGGGTTGGGAAACACTGCTTTAGTGTGTGAGGAAGGGTTGAGGGCTTGCTGGTTCTCACTGAGGAGCCGGCCCACATGATACTGACAGCCACGCTGATGCCAAAACGCGGTGAAAGGAAAGAGTCCGCAAACATTTATAGGGGCTCAGTGCTGACAACCTGAAAAGGTCCATAGAGAATGTAATGCTCTGACTCCCGCTGGGACAGGCAGACTGGAAACCAGGCTGAAGTATAAGAGGGAGACTCGCTGTTTTGCAGGAGATAAAGCTTTGATAAAACTCAGTCACTGTGATATCCCTTTTTAATATTTAAAAATGCACTTGTTTGTTTGAAGATGGTCTGAGGTGGAAGGGGATCATTATGATGACAAGCGACCTTGATCTCCCTCTCCAGGACAGGATCACCCAGCTGGAAATGGACTTGGAGGAGGAACGTAACAACGGGGACCTGTTGATGGACCGGATAGAACAGGGGCGAAAACAGGCGAGTGACACTGCCACCACCAAACCACACAGCTGGGAGGGGGGGTGGCTTCCGTCATCGTCTCGCAGAAAGTCCTTGAGGTGACCGTCTCATTTGGACCGCAGGAGGTCGGATCTCACAGGTTTTCAAGCCCC
>JAODJW010000007.1:8855862-8880772 GCA_026777045.1 Hyperopisus bebe
TTTTACATTTCTACACGGACAGTAACAGATCTTTTACATTTCTACATGGACAGTAATAGATCTTTTACATTTCTACATGGACAGTAATAGATCTTTTACATTTCTACACGGACAGTAATAGGCTAGTTAAGTTCAAGCAGCTGAACGTCTTGCGGTGCCTCTGGAGGTGGGACGCCATGTGGATGTGTCACACATTGGCTGTGAGTATGTTTCCCTCCCCCCAGAGCCTTCCAAATGGTGGTCCTGGAATCCACAAACCACAGAGTGCCCCCATTTGGGCCCTGTGTCTGGGGGTTAACCCCCCACCTGGCTTTGTGCCAGTGGAGAGGTTCTCACACCTCTGTGGCTGAGCCGGGGAGTCTGGGGGGTGGGGGGGGCGTGGATCCCTCGGCACTGTGCCATCACCCTCCACCCCTGTGGGGAGATGGGAGACTGAGACCTGGTGATGAGGCCCCCGCCCCCCATGCAGATTCAACCTGCTTCCAAATTTGCATACCATACTGCCCAAAGTACATCGTGACATGGATCACAGAAATAAGCCCCAAAGTTATACAGTGTTTCTCAGTTCTGCTGTATCTTTTTTTGTATTATGGGGGTATTTTCCTTTAAATTTTTATCTTCTGAGAAAAATACAAGAGAAATAGAAGAAATTATATTTTCTCCCCTTTGTTCTGCTTGCTGACAGTATGTTTCATTTTGAGGTTTTTGGTCTTTTTCTATCTGTAACTCTCTATGCCTGTACAAAGGCCACAAGTTCCCCTGGGACCCTTGAGGGACGGTCTGTACCATACCTCACATGCTTGGCCTCAACCCCATCCAAACAACCCCCAACCTGTGTCCATCCGTGTTCCGTGGTGAGAGCGACACCCCTGGCAGCCTTTGGCTCCTCAGGGGCCCCTGGGCTGATGTATCCCACCCTATCGCCCCTGCCGGTCAATCCGCAGACCTTTCCGGTGACGCAAAGCCAGCCGCTCCTGTGGGAATGCTGCATTTTTAAAGGGACAGCGAGGGACTCTGGCTAGGGCCCTGGGGGCCTGACGGCACGGTGATAATTACGCCAGGAGCACAAATCAGAAGCTATCTGACACTTTGGCCCCGCCTCCCACACACACCGAGAGCAGTTCCCTGGGGATGCACACGGGGTGTTCGCAGTGAAAACGTCGTTCTAATGTTCAGTGTCACGTCTTTCTAAACACTCTCCAAATCTCTCCCGTAAGACATAATCCTAAACATGGCCAGCGTGACTGTAAACATTTGGGACAAATATTTGGAGGAATGACCCCCCCTTCCCATCTTTAAGTGTATCTGCTGGTCGCCCACTATTCTGGGGGCCCACCATTCTAGGGGCCCACTGTTCTGGGTGGCCACCATTCTAGGGGCCCACCGTTCTGGGGGCCCACCATTCTAGGGGCCCACCGTTCTGGGTGCCCACCGTTCTGGGGGCCCACCATTCTAGGGGCCCACCGTTCTAGGGGCCCACCATTCTGGGGGCCCACCGCTATGCCCCATTGTTTTGAAATCAGCCCCATAACCGGAGAAGCATCACATCCCATGGATCCAGGAATCCTCAGGGCACCGCTAAATGCTGCTGAGGGGGGAAGTGATTTGTTTTGCTTGGGATAAGATTGGCGTTGGGAGAGTTGGCCCCCAGCCCTCCAGGTTTACACAACGCTGAGACAGGCTTGAGTCCAGCTCACTTAGAAATCATTTTCATCATCATTTTGAAAAAATATATATTTATGGCGCCTACAACGAGGCACGAACTCATTCGGACTCTTTTCCATCTGTGTGCAATACTATCATCACCTGTTTCTGTGCTCCTCGTTCACATCTGGTTCCCATTTAAAAAAAAAAATCACACAAGGTGCATTTTTTCCTTGCCTTTCTCGTCTGTGCCTTTGTATTCAACTTGAGGAGGCTGCAACAACAAATTATGATCTTAGACTTGGACTCTTGCTTCAGGTTTTAAACAGAAATATGACTCCTGGGAGGGGGGTGGGGGGGGGGGTTGCACATTTACCATAACCGCGTGTTTGAGGGCTTCCCAGCCTTTGGAGACTGGATGTCAAGACGATGCAGCAATAATCTATTGTGCCAGCAAAGGTGGAAATTTGTTGTTTTCTTGATTCTGGTAAGATTCTGCTGTAGGACTCCCAGATTATTATGTAAATAAAGGTCCCTTCTGAAAGAGCTGCTCCTCACACAAACCGTGCAGATTACACGGTAAGTTAGAGTATTGGTCATTGCAAGTCCATCTCTTTGTCACAAACCCGCTAGGACCAACAGAGGGATATTTGACAGAGCCTTTATTGTACAGTGCCGTAGGAACAGAAATTGGGAGCGGGCAGGGTCGTGGTCGTGCAGGCAGGGTCGAAAACCAGGAGATCGGGCAGGCCAGAGTCAGGATCCGGATCCGTGGTCAAGGGTCGCAGGCAAAGAGGTCGAGAGCCGGGAGGTCTGTCCGATGACACAGACAAGGCACACGGGGGATTCATGAGGAGGAAGAGCGAGTTGGGCAGGGCAAGCAGGGTGGAATGGAGCTTTTCGGAAGACAGGGAAAGTCACGCTCAGTATGTATCTTTTCATCTACAATAGCTCGCACCGGGCTGTGGTGTTTTCGGGCTTATATCCAACGTGGAGTCCCGGTATTGGTCAGGGCTGCTGCCTCCCATTGCCGGTTCACCGGCGGGGCGTGACACACACCACCCAAAATAACAAACTGAATAACTGACGTAAGAATAATGTATAACAGCCCTGATTACCTGCATAGAGGTTTCCTTATGTCCATTAGGCTGGCCTCCATTCCTACACTCCTTCTGCTTGCTTGGGACCCATCTCACCTGGCCCCTCAAAGTGGCTCCTTTCTGGCAAGGTTTTGAAAAAGGTTTGTTAACGAGACTTGATACCTTCCAATGGGGCCCCTTTACCGAGGCTCCATAACGCCCCTTTCCTAATTGAGATCTTCCATTGAGGGCCCTGAATGAGGACCTGCACACCGGGGAATTTTCAGGGCCCTTCTGCTGTACGCTTTGCCAGAGCCTCTGACGGCATGGAGTCGGGGGCCTGTTCCCACTGCCCGCACCCCTAACGCTGACGTAAGAGCAAAGGAGAGGCTCCCAAGCAGAAAGGGCAAAGGTGAGATCCCAACTGGCTGAAGACCCCGTTGTTTTAAGCTCGCTTTACTCTTCCCGCTCGCCTTTGTTTGAAACAAGTTACACCCACATCAGAAACAAACCGTGTGCTCCGCTGCATGTTTTCCTATTGGCCATAATTTATTATCGCTGACTAAAGCTCTCCAGTGAGGGGTTTTGGATATCAGTTTTATCAAAGGGGATATCTAGAGGAAATGTCCTTTGTCAGCCTACAGATGTATGAATGGCTGATTCAGGGACAAAAGGGCCGCTCTGATTTATAAGTCACGATATTTATTTTCACCTCCATTATCTATTTGTCTTGGGTAAATTGCAGCAATCTCTCAGGGTCTGCAGCGTGGAAGAGCTCTCCGTGGTTGAATGAGCACTTAAGGATATATAACCTCAGATCCTATATAATAACCTGAGGCTATATTGAAAAAACGGGTCGTACTTAACCCCGTAGTGCCTTAATGGTGTCACCTCTGTGGAGTGATGGAGGCGCGCAGCGTGTCGAATGCAGCCGTGAAGCTGGAACACAAGGAAAAAGCGTCTTTGCAGCGTAACATAAACCGTTTTCACCGAAGACACCAGAAAGGTAAACAGTGCTGAAAAATGTGGGTTGACCCGGCGACGTCCCCCGACCCCCTCGCCCAACAGCAAATTGGGGACATCTGGGCTTTTCTCGTGGGCACGTCATCGCTGAGGTCTTTAAGTATGTGGCCTGTGCAGTGCCGCATTTCCCAGGCTATAACATTATTCCCATGAAAACATTAGTGACACGTTTCCATCATGCAGTTCTTAGTGAATGTGACATTTGAGGCTGGGGAGCTCTGAACGGAAGCTGAACACAGTGTCAGGTGGAAATTTCTGGAATGTATTTTTCCTGCCCTTTCAGGGGTGTCTTTGAGGTACTGTGACGGCATGAATCGGCCTCCCAGCATTCAGAGCTGCAGCCTGGTTTGAGGGGAATCCCAGCAAACGTGCCCCCCCGTTAATCTGCAGAGCTCTTCCCCGCTTGCTCCCCCTGCTCTTTTTCTCATCTTATTAATCCACAGGACGTGTTGTAAATGCACTTTGCCTTTTAAAGGAGGCAGAATTAAAGGCTGGTTCTGCCTGATGGTTGAAAGTGCAGCCGCTTTCATGCGAATAAAGCCGACGTTAATCGCTATTATTACGGGGAAGCTGTTGGCATGACTCACCTTAAGTGGTTATATAATACTGATTGGTGGGGGTGAGACTGCAGTTCGGATCCATGTTGCACTTACAGCACATGAATGCCAAGCTTGCTGCGATTGTAGCTTTTGCTGGCACAGAGGAGGGAGGGAGGGGCCCCCGTCTGTAGGTCTAAGAGCAGACAAAGAAAATCAGGGGAATTACGCACAGCCCAAAGACTTTCAGCTCAGATTCAAAACTAGTTAAGGAAAATCATACATATTGATGTGATTTTTAATATTTTCCGGCCGTGTGTGTGGGGGGCGTGTCCATTTGCAGCCAAAGACGTATTGGGGGTGGATTGGAGCCACTAAAGTGTATGTTTCTGTGACAGACTGGCCTTCTGTCCAGGGTGGTTCCTGTCTTATGCTTCCTGTGAGAAGTTCCAGAGGCTCACTGTGAACTCGTACTAGATAAGTGGCGATTTATGGAAGAGCGGGTGGCAGAGGTGTCACAAGCCGGGGGCACTAGGGACTGAACCCCAAATTATTTGTTTAGCTCAGATGTTTTAACAACCACGCTCTCAGTTTGAGAATTCCACACCATAGTCACCACATAGTCCTAGTCAGCATAGACCTAGAGGCTGCATTTCCCCAAAATCATTGTAGTGCTTCAATAATTCAATACCATGACTCTCTGACAGACTAAGTGTCTGGGATAAGGCAATGCCCTAGCAGCGCCCCTAGTGATCGGACTGGCGGGAGGGTGTTATAGTGTCAGATATGAAGGAAGCACTGCTTTGAGGAAATATGTGTTTTATTTGTAGGGTAGCTATGAGATGGGTCATATGCTCTGTTTTCTGGCCTCCCCAGGTTTACAACCCCCAGGGGACAGATACCATGTTCGTTAGGATCCGCCTTGCCTGGGGCTGGCTGTATGGGTAACCTTGAGAAACACCTGAACATCTGACTCCTGGTCACCTACGGAGTTGTGATCTGTGGGCCGCCACGTTCAGCACGTCCCTCTTTCCGCTGCTTGAGGTTCTCTGTCTTTCATGGTGGATCAATCGAGCCAAATGACCTCATTTGAAGTTGCACATTAGAGGGAATGTTGTCAAGCCTTAAATTGGGTATGTTTGATTTACTACCCATCTGAGCTTGGAATATAGAAGTATATCTGTGAATCATCTCTAGGGAACCTTGAAAGTACATCACTTTGAACAGGTTTAAGTGATTTTATGGCTATATTTAATCCCGCAACCTGTCACATCGATAGTAAGCTGAATGCAAATCTGCTCTGTAAATCACTGCAAGAGGTGCAGTGCAGTGTTCTGGCGGTCGTTCACCGCGGACAGCAGGAGAACCCTGCGCATCCGACGGCATCCCCACTTAACCCTGAAGCAATTCCCAGGCGACAGAGAAAATCAGGTCGTCAGCAACTCGTCATTTTCCGAGTCCGGCCCGTGTTTGGGGGTCAGGTGGCAGCACTGTAGATATTACCGGATGACACTTATTGCTACTGTGGTGCGACCATCTTGCATCTTATAATGTTACAGAACATAATCCAGTAAGAAATAAAACATCTTTAAGGGTTTCTCAGTACAAAGTGTTGGTCACTGCTTCCACCCTGAAGTCCCCTTTTTAATCGACATACTCTATGTATTTTATACTTGTTTTATGGCAGTTCGAGAAGAGCTCTTCGAACTGAACATGGGAAACAGAAAAACGTGTAGCTGGTGGCAGCAATGGCATTTGGAATCAACTGAATGTGACATTTGCTCGTTTCTGCAATTCTCAATCATTTGTGACCACTTACCCAGTAAAGGATTCTGGGGACATCCATAGATGTACAAGACATACACAATTGATATTACTTTGGCTGTCTGCAGAGCGCATTGCTAGACCTAAAATAGTCTGAAAAATGCGTGCAATAAACATCACTTCATTGCCAAATAAAAAAGTTTAATACATCATCTAATCTGTGCCTAACTGAGAGCATTTGTTCTGAAAATCCACGATTACACAGTGCCAGCTGCCATCCAAATCAGATGTATTATTGATGATGCGGATGCCTTTTGATGCAAACGTGGGTTTAAATGGACATACTGGCAGGCAGGGCCCCTGGGGTAGAGAGGGAGCCTTGCATACAGTGAGGGGTTTGCCCTGAAACATTGGGCTTCCATGGTAATCTGCGACACGCGCTTTGCTTGTTGTTTACAGTAATGTGATTTTCTTTCTGAGTGTTTGCCTGGGGAGCAGGGTATGGCTCTCGGTGCTCCGGCAAACCAGCCGAGCCGGCAATCTGAGGAGCCAGCCTCCTCCTCCTGTGTGTTTTTTTGGTGCGACGATGATTTAAGGATGCACAAACGCTCACGTACGACCCGACTCTGGGCCCCTGTGGCACGGAGATCCTAGACTGGCTTGTGTTCTCTACCCCTTAGGCATTCCGTTCTCCCCCATGACTGAAGATGATAGAACCCAGGGACAAGCGAGGGCAGGGATGTGAGTGGTCATAGCTCACAGTGTCCTTGTGATCGGGCCCCCGCGCTTGCGAGCTCAGGGCCCCTTGGGAGCAGAATCCCTCTCCTCTGCAGCTGGCTATCCACCCCAGAGGGATTTCGGGCCTGTGTCCTCAACCCAGGGACTATTTCTGGCCGGCCACCGTAAAGAGACATGCATGACTGTCCCACAGCCCTTTGGGGGCAGCCGCAGATGCAGGCTTATAGGGGGACTGTGGGAATTTGCTCTTGAGATCTTGAGCAGCAGCTGCTGAGCAGAACTTACAATGGAGCGTTACAACGGGGCGTTACAACGGGGCGTTACAATGGAGCGTTACAATGGAGCATTACAATGGAGCATTAGCCCAACCGCTTGCCTCTTCTTTGCTCACGGTCTGGTCTTTTACCCACTCACTCACACACATACACAAACTCACACATATACAGGTTTGTATCTATATCTTTGTGGGGACTCTTCATTCATTTCTATGGGGGGAAACTCTAATCCCAACATGACACCTTTACCCCCTACCCAGCCCTAACCTTAACCATCAGTAGCCAGACATAATACAAGACTTTTGGTGTTTTTCATTTTTAAATGCATCCACAGATGAAAAATGGTCCCCACAGTATCAAAAATAACAGGATTTTATCACATTGTGGGGCTTTCCAAACTGTGCAGCATGCAGCTTGCATTGGCCCAGTCCGCAGTCCCAGCAGAAAGATTTTTCCATGTTTGATGTCACGCTGCGTTGTGGTGTACCTCAGTCAAACGTGCTGTTTGGATTAAAGGCAAATGGGGTGGAGGGACGGCCTTGTTTACACACTTCAGGCTGTAACAGGCACCGGCTCGGGCCCACAGTGAAGCCGGCCACATCCTCCAGAAGCTGGGGCTCTCCGCCAGTGCCCCCTCTCCCGGGCTGCCACCCATGAGGGCCACGGTGTGTTTTTGGGTCCTGAATCCCCCATCTCCTTAGCCGAAGGTTGGCCCCGGGGCCCCGTCAAGCCAACATCGCTCAGATCTCACTCCAGGAATAAAACCGTAAATTGTTTGAGATCATGGAAAGAGCGACATGTGCGTCAGCTCAGAGATAACAGGATGTCAATGCGGGACGCAGTACTGCATACACACACACACACACACACACACACACACACACACACAAGCTCATGTGCACACACACACTCGCGCTTATATAGACACGCACACTCACACAAGCTTATACAGACACAGAGATACACACACACACATGCTCATCGAAACACAAACACATAGACACACACTTATACAGACACACACACAGACACACACAAGCTTTTACAGAGACATGGTGATACACACACACATGCATGCTCACCAACACACAAACATACAGACACGCTTATACAAACACAGACACACAAGCTTATACAAACACACAGAGATACACACACATGCATGCTCATTAACACACACATAGACACATGCTTATACAGACACACACACACACACTCACCAACACACACAGACACATGCTTATAGACACACACAAGCTAATCCAGACACACAGAGATACACTCATACATGCAGACTCATCAACACACAAACACACAGACACACACAAGCTTATAGACACACACACATACAAACATGCAGACTCATCAACACACAAACACACACACACACACATACACACAAACATGCAGACTCATCAACACACAAACACACAGACACACACAAGCTTATAGACACACACACATACACACAAACACGCAGACTCATCAACACACAGACACACAGACACACCTGACAAACATACAAAATCTTGAAAAAAGTTTTTAATGAAAAAAATCTATAATCAATTTATATCTTAGCTATATTTTCATAGTACATAGTTGTATAAACAATGGACATCAACATTAGATCATTTGTATAAAATGCACTGATTTCATTCAGCAGATGAGTAAAATTTTTAGACTAACGATTTTGTTTTTTACATTAAAGAAAAATCAATAAAACATGATATACAGTGTTAAGTAGTAAAAGAGGAACACACAATCGGAATTAACCGCTAAGATGACTCATTGCATTTTAGCTGGGGGGGATCAGTGGTCATGGCGGTAAGATCAGTGAGGCTCTATGTACCGGGTTACTGAGTGCCAATGAGGCAGTGACAGTGAGGGTGTGCGGACATGCATCGTGTGAAGCAGGTGTTCACAACCTAGCCCTCCAGTATCCCAAGACAGTCCATGTTTTTGTTCTCTCCCAGCTCCTGGTAGGAAAAATATGGACTGTCTGGGGGTCCCCAAGGACTGGATTGAGAAACAGTGATGTAAGGGACCTGCTCACCACGGCCACACAGTCCCCATCTTCACCCCTGACGGTAAGTATCCAGCAAGGGCCGAGGAGTGAACAGGGGTGGCGGGGGGTTGGGGGGGGTCGTCACAGCCAAAGGGAAGAGAGGCTGCCGGTTGCACTGGGGCTGGGAGATAGCTGGGGCCCCACCGGGTCCCTTGAGTGCTTTTAGTACGGTTAGGGGACACAACGAGGAGCCCGGTATCCTGATGAGGCCCTAGGAGTTCTTCTCCAGAAGCTTCATGGTCACGGTCTTGGTCTCAGAGTACTCCCTCAGTCCGTACTCGCCCCTGGAAGGTGGACACACACACACACACACACACACACACACACACGCTCGTTAAGACATGATGCTGAAAGGCACGTGGCACCACGATCCTCCAATGACGGCTGCACGACACGCCAACAGTGTGGCTCTGCAGGCCTGGGTGATTCCGCATTAAACACAACTGGGGGGCCAAGTGTATAGATTACAGGCTGTGGCTCCCACGCCTTACACATGCACAGAGTCTCTGAAATCGCATTTAAATTCTTATTCCATTTAAGGAACTACATCACTCTATGAAATATAATACAACTACGAAAACACATAAACCAATTTAACACTATGTGAGAGACCTAGACCTGAGGGTCTACGTCGACATCGCTGGACCAGACGCACCAGTGTGGTGGACTTACATTTCCCGCCCATTTCCCGACATCTTGAATCCTCCAAACGGACACTGCGAGCTCAGGGCATTGAAGCAGTTTATCCTGCAGGATAGAGGAAGCAGTCGTGGTTACAGCCTGCAGTCTGCAGCCGGCTACCTAGCCCTAGTGCCATCTGAGGATTCTGGTTAGTCGTTCAAATGGGAAGTAACTACAGACTGTATTTAAAGCGTCTGTGATACTGACTCACGGCCACATATGTCTGGAGCTTAAGAGAAGATTTTTAAAAGCGGCAGATAATTGACAGTTATTGTAACCAAAATAAACTAAACTTCAAGGAAAAAAAGATGTTAGGGCCAAACCAACTTTAAACAACATATTACATAAAATTCAGCCTGAACAGTGAAAGCCATCGCTATTCCCAGAGCAGTTGGACATCCATAGAAAAAATCCCCCAAAGTGAAGATATCAGAGAGACTCATATGACAAGAGATCTAGGCATGTTACAGGCGAGTCGAGATGTACAATTACGTCTTACGACAACAAAAATGATCGTGTGCTGCTGGGTGCTGATAGCGCTGCTCCGCGATGCTAAATGCTAACGATGCTAACGAATGGGCCCCTGAAGTGGCCCCTTACCAGACAGTGCCGGCCTGCATGGCTGTGGACACGCTCATGGCCTTGTTGATGTCACTGGTGAAGACGCCGGCAGTCAAGCCGTAATCGGAGCTGTTGGCTCTCTCGATCACCTCCTCCATTGTCTTGAACTTCATGATCTGCTGAACAGGCCCGAAGATCTGCAGAGGTGTGGGGGAGGGGGGGGGACACAAACGAAAGGCGTGTTTGGATCTTGCTGAAACCGCACACTTGGTCATGGCAGGTGATGGATGGCAGATGGTGTACCTCCTCCTTGGCGATGCGCATGTCATCACTGACGTTGGAGAAGACAGTGGGCTCCACAAAGAAGCCTTTGAGGCCAAGGGCCTTGCCCCCGCACTCTAGCCGGGCCCCCTCGCTGATCCCGCTCTGGATGAGCTCCAGGATACGGCTCTGCTGCTCCTTGCTGATCTGCGGTCGGAGGAGAGGGGCGTGATTCAGGGCCTGAGACGGCAGCGGGCAGCACTTGTGCCAGTCTGGCCCCATGGAAGCCAATTCTCTCTCGTTCAATATCTCCATGAATATGAATCAAAAAATTATTATGGTACGTTTATTTTAAAAAATCATGAAGTATGTTCTGAGTGTTTTCCTTAGATGCCCCTTGTGGGCGTGTGATCTTCCTGTGCTGAGATAATGTCCCTTTACTGGAATGAACTCCTTATTCTGCCAAAGCTCACAAATGCATTTCCTCACAAGGAAAACATTTTTAAATGGTGACAAATACACAAGAACGCTTCACACATCCGCTAAATTCAGCTTCCAATGTGCAATCTAGAAGGTTTTGGCTGACGCCCCCCCACCCCCCCCAACTCCCTCCCCCTCGGATGTCCGCCAGATGGGTTGACCTGGGGGCCCTGCTCGGTGCTGGGGTCAAACGGGCTCCCCACCACCCTCTTCTTGGCCCGCTCCACGCTCCTGCGTACAAACTCCTCGTAGATGGGCTCCTCCACGTAGATGCGGGAGCCGGCGGTGCAGCACTGCCCGTTGTTGAAGAAGACCCCCAGGTGAGCCTGCTCCACAGCCACGTCCACTGTGGAAGAAGCAGGGCCTTCACCACACCGTTCCTGACATACGAGTCTTAGCTCTGCTAAGTGGCTAACAGTGGTTCGCAAATGGGCGTAATTAACAAAAAAGTGAAGTGAAAATGAATATCAGCTGCTTAAACATATAACTGCAAAGCCAAACAGCTGAAATGCAATGAAAACATGTCCACTGACCATCCCTATATCAAAACACGAGCCCCCCACGTGTCCTAGTGTGTCTACTGCCCACTTTCATCCCAGTGGTCACCCTCTCTGTCACAGACAGCATGAAACGCCGCAGTCATTAACGCTCTTCCGCTTTCCGTGGTGGCGCGGCTCTCCATTCCGCGCGTTTGATATCCGACACCGGCGGGTGGCAGGGGGTGTGGCGGGTCCCCTCTGATGGCACGCGGGGGGCTAACAGAGTGCACTGATTTATGGGCCGGTCGCCTGGGATGGAGGCGGGAAGGGCGGCCCCCAGTGGGCTTGAATTACGGCCCCCGTGAGCGGCTGCAGAATGCGGTGGAGGACAAGGTGCTGCGCTTCGGATAAGTCGCTAGGGATCGCAGTAGCGCCCAGGCATGCATGGGACGGAGGCCGGTACGCTGCCGCCACCTCCGTTCCACACTCACAAGTAGCTTCTCAGGTGTCTGCGTCTATCCGCAAAGCCCCCCCCCCCCGCCTCAGACCCTACCGCTCAGAAAGGCAAATAAATTTAGCGGATAAATTGCTAGCAGACTTTTGGCGGCTCCCTGAAGCCCCCCCGTGAGAGCGGGGAAGTTGACATCGGAGCGGCGCAGGCTTACGGTCCGCATCTGCGAAAATAATGTTGGGGCTCTTTCCTCCGAGTTCCAGCGTCACTCGCTTCAAATTGCTCCGTCCAGCTGCTTCTTGGATCAGCTTGCCGACCTGCGGAAGGAAACGCGGCTCAGTGTGACTCACAGAGATGCCCGGCCGGATCCCGGAGACCGGAATGCTAAATTGCTCAGGTGGCTTCCATTTAAATAAGTTAGCAGGTTGGGGTGGGATTGGGGCAGTGGCCAGGCAGGGGGGGCCCCCGTACGGGCTCTTCCGGAGCCGGAAGATGCCAAACACATATCCGAAACATCCATTACACCAACAGGCCGGCAGCAGGGAGCGGAAAATGTGATGCCTCAGCAGGGAGAAGTTTCTGGTTCAATCCGACTCCGAAGGCCACAGATGATGTAGGTGGCATCCCGGCTCTCTGTGTTTTTTCCACCGAATCATTTTGTGTGGATATTTTAGGATGACAAACCCTGCCATAAACACACGGGCATCGCAGTGAGTGCTAAAACTTCACCAGCAGACTAAACGAGATGTTTCCTAATGTTCATTACAAAAAGGGACTAGCAAGGTTCGGGTCTCCCCCAAGCTGGCCTGCAGGCCCCCCCCCGGTGGGGGCGTATGCCACGCCTTTCCATTCCCTTACCTACCAGCGGGGGTGGCACCTGGAGGTTCTCCCTACCAAACCAGCAAATGTTCATTACAGCCTGTCTCTAGCCAAAATGGGTGCGAGCATTAATCTGACCGGAGCAGGTAGCCTGCTGGGCCCGAAGACAGACAAGTGGAAGAACAGCTGTTGTGTCGTCAAACATTTGTTTGGCATGGACCCCCCTGCCCCCCAACCCTAAAACTCTCCTGCAGCTCACTTTGATGGCAGCACAGGCTGTGTTGATATGTAAGGGAGACTCTGGAGCACCTTCTTCTGCGTCCACTGGTACTTCACGTGACCTCGGTCCTCTGTCCGGCTCCTAGCCGCCCACCTTGCCCCTGCCAGGCTGCCAGTGACTCACTGTCAGAGATGGCGGGCAACACCAGGTGGAGCAGCGTGGTGCCGCTTGTTACGGCACAGTGACACTATTACCAGGGAGCCGCCGGAGAGTGACGTCTGGGAATGAGGGAGCCCCTAGTGGGAGTGGCTGGTGCCCGACTGCGTGATGGCAAGCGATGCCCAGCGGGCATCGGCAGATCGAACCTGCCGTGTGGTGGCCACACTGCATAGTTTTTTGTTTAGTATATGCGACGGACCACCCTGCACTCTCCTGTCGGAGGACCTGAGGTGTCCCTGCCGCCAGACCCAGTTTTGCAAACAACACAGAGCACTAGAACATTCCACTGGTCTGGTCTGTCCTGCCCGATGACAGGCCGCCTGCAGCTGGGCCTCCTGCAGGGGGCGCTAATGACAGGCCCAATGGCCCACAGTACATAAACCTCTAAGCATCTCAAATGAGCGAGGGAACCACAGCGACCCCTAGCTGCCTCCTGCGCCCCGTGAGCAGAGGCGGGACTTTATCGCCAAGTGCCCCCCTTGATCTGTTACCTTGGTCGATCCCGTAAAGGCCACCTTGTCGATGCCCATGTGGGACGCGATGGCGGCTCCCACCGTCGGCCCAAATCCCGGCACGATGTTGACGACTCCTGGCGGGAACCCGGCCTGTCCAAACACAATTTGGAAATGGGTTTCTAAGCCATGTGTGTGGGGGGTGGGGGGATTGTCAAAGATCAGCCCATATTCCTGGTGGCCGGGGGGAGGACCGGAAAAGTGAGCAGTTTGAACGGCCGAGGGTGGCTGGACGTTACCTCTTTGATGAGGGCCCCCATGTAGAGGCAGCTGAGAGGAGTCTGCTCGGCCGGCTTGAGCACCACGGTGTTCCCGCAGCATAGTGCGGGGGCCAGCTTCCAGGCTGTCATCAGCAGTGGGAAGTTCCACTGCGCACACACAGGGCAGAGGGCACGGGGGGGTTGGCACACAGCTGGCACACACACAGACACTCGACGGCTTCTAAACATGGAAAGGCCCCCACTCGCTCGCTGTCGCACGGCCGTTTGGTTCCCTGCCGGCTTTCTACTGTCCCTACTGTCAGTGGAGTTGGAGCCGAAAATGAATGGCACTGGTGTGACCCAAAGGCCCCCTGCAAGCTGACCTTAGCTTCTAGCCCAAGGGAAACACGAACACAGCATCACACAAACAAACTCATCTCTGACTCTCAGGCTATCAGGTGCCACCACAGTGGACGCGATTCGCCATGACCTTCAACACGTCTCATCTTAGAAAGAGCTCTATTGGTAAATGTGCTTAGATGTAACTAAACAAAAGTTGCCATGGAGCTTTCCAAGTTTCTCAAAGTGCCGAACATATTCAAGTTGTCTGTGAGCTGGTCTTAGAAGGGAGATGAGCTGTTAGAAAGGAGATATTTGGTTTGAAAAACATTATACACAGGGAGATGCTGCCTTTTCTTGTCATACACGTAATCTCATTCCAAGGGCTTTTTCAGTGTCCCCTCTGTCACACACACAGAAATACATTGTCCCATGCTGGCAATTCTTTCTCACTTTACTGGCTTCCAGTACGTTCACACAGCATGGTGCTTGCAGTGTTTTGTCATCCTTTCCGGAATGTTCTGACCATTGTCCTCCCCCCATCTCGAGCCCGGGGCGGCCAAGGCCCCGTCCCTCCACACTGCGGACTACACGAGTTACATTCTGGGCAGCTTTCTGACTCGGTCTGCCTGCCCAAACATACAGTGACCGGCATACACGTCACACAGTCCCCAGGCTGGGACCACCAACAATCTCCCTCGTCCACAGTCACCTCCCCCCCCCAACCTTTTCCCACCCGCTTCCCTGTTTTCCCCGGAAAAACCACGCAGCTGTGAGAGCGGCATTTTATTTGATTTGAACAAAAAGCGGCCTGCCAGATACTCACTGGGATGATCTGTCCACACACGCCGATAGGCTCGGTCCTGGTGAATGAAAAATAATCCCCATCTGCAGAAAATGTGGGGGAGAGACCGGGATCGCTATCATTCAGGGCTCCAGTTGAGCTTGGCAGTACATGAAAAGAAAATGGGGGGGGGGGGCTACTTCAGGGTAGATCTATGGCACTTGCATGGGAGAGATCAGACCAATGCAATAGTTTATTGGTCATATTTACTTCCCCTTAGAGCATAATAAAAAACCAGCTCAAAATCCCAGGAGCTTTGAAAGCCGATCTCCATAAAGATGACTGGCAATCAACTGTAAATTGGACTTGAGAACGGGAGATGGATTTGAAGTTGTATAGTAGCAAATGACTGAGGGGTAACTGTGATAGGGACAATGTCATTCCCATTTCTCTGGAATTGCAGTGAGATCATATGGACTTCTGCTAATGGGAATTCTCTTGGGTAAGGTGCTGGTACCAGTAGGGCAATGAGCTTCAATGGGTTTGACTGCCAGTTCAGATCTCAGATGGTGTGATTTGGTTTAATTTTGAAATCTTTCCAAAAAGTTGTAATATGCACAGTCAAAATGTTGCCCTGAGCTCAATGCCTCCTGGGTTTGGTCCTGAATCTCTGCGGTCATAACCAGATAGGCGGCCATTAAAAAGGACGGGTGGAGAGAAATTAAATCGGCACAGCTTGCAGGAGTAATGGAGATAACACGGGAATCTACATAAGCATGAATAAGCCTGGGGTAGGAATATTCTACACAGTATTCTCTTTAAGATTGGCAGTCTGGCACTTTCCCCCAAAGACTGGCTGTCTGAGGATATGCCAGGCAGCTGGGTGCCATCAACTCAACAGCTTCACTCTGGATCAGAGTCAAGGTGCGTTTGACCATCAAGCACCTCTTCATAATAGTAAGACTGTCCAGAATTACCAGAAGGCCATCAAGATGACGGCCAAATTCAGCAGCCAAACCCTTGGACTTACCCATCGGGATGGTTAATCCATGGATCTTGTCAGCCCAACCAGCAAAGTATCTCAGGGTCTTAATGGTTCCTAGAAGGTCCACATAGAAGGCAGAAAGAAACGGCTTTCCACTGTCCATGGACTCCAGTGTCTGCAAAGTTGGGTAACAAGTGAAGCTAGAGTTATCAGGAGCAAGTGATTCCGTCCTTGAAAATGATGCCATATTAAAGGACACGGAATTATGAGCCTGCAGTGACCCAGGGCACAGTCCACAGTTTCTGCTCCTGCAGTGATATCACTTCATACTAAGACTTCTACATTCAGCATTTGCTTCTTGTTTTAAACATGTAAAGTATGCAGTTGCTTCATATGCCCATTTCTTAAATTGACAGTAAAGTGAACTGAAGCACGTCACATAACATTAACCGTGACATAATTTCATGTCACATTTTATCTGACCAGCCATGTGTTAAATCTGCTGTTTACATAACTCAGATGTTTCATTATGAATCTATGAATAAAATGTTTAAATCAAAAATCAGTTAGCCTGAATAATGATCAAATCATCTAATCGTTTAAATCATGAAAAATCATTTAAATCTTCTCAGATTTGCATGAGGGATACGTGCACTGATAGCGAGGAAGGCTGCGGCCCACTCACCGCCAGGTAGGCCCTGTCTCTCTCCACCAGGTCAGCCAGCTTGGAGAGCAGCCTTCCACGTTCCGAAGCGTCCATCCTGCGCCACACAGAGCCCAGGGAAAAGGCCAGACGGGCAGCCTGCACGGCCTTGTCCACGTCCGCCTTGGGGAGCGGGGATGCAAACAGAGTGAGCCTCACGCCTCTGGCTCGTGCTTGCTAAGCGTGACAGCCTCCAATCAGGCTGTTCTGTTGACTGATAGATTTACTTTGATCTCTGTCAGCCGTACCGAGTTTCCACACAGAGGCACAGATCAGGGTGGTGATTCAGAATGGCTTGCCTGCCCAACCACATTAGACTAAACTCTACTTCCTGTTGGCCTCCTTACTTTTTGGCCATTCACACACTTGGACTAGCCCTTAGGAATGGGCGCCAGGCTCGATGCTGTAGAAAGCACAGCATGTGGGGCATTGTACAGGAGAGACACAGAACATCTTAGCCCATTTACCATCACATCATGTGGGGCACTGTCCACAGCTCTGGGGCAGTAGAGACTCTGCAATAACAGTTTACCTTTATATAGAAAAAAAACAACATCTGTTTTATAAGGATCTGCGTCTTAAAACCAACCTTGTCTGCCTCCTGAACTTCACAGATCTTCTCCCCATTGGAAGGGTTGTACACAGGGAAAAACTTTCCGCTGACCGAGTTCTGCCACTCATTATTAATGAAGATCTGCAAGGGGGACACACAGCTGTCAGGATTCACCACACAGACAGACCCAAGGCAGATGAGATTTCTTTTCCATACCTGATGCTGAGACACATTTTCGTCTTCTGGTTCATTATAATGACACACCTGTGATCCCTGGAGCTAGATGGTGATCAGAATCAGGAGCTGGCATCCACTTGTCCTCACTCAGGCATGGCTGCTGTTTATACTAAACGCTAAATTCCCTTTCTGATTTTTTTCCACTTAAAATAACCAAGATCTTCTCATTCTGTTCAAAAATGCAAGAGCAAAAGCAGGAATAGTTTCCTTTTTTGTTCTTCTGCTGAGGCTCCAAGACAAAAATACTGTAGAAACCCGCAACGTTACTCAGCTCCCTAAGCATATTTTCATCATTAATGTCCACTCATGCTTGATTAGTTATATTTATTTAGTTTCCTCTCAAAATCATACATCATACTCACTGTATCATCCTCAGGAATAGCACAGAAAAGAACACCGGCGACTAATCAGAGATCACAGGCTACAGGAGAAAGTTCACCAGGGCTTGTAGAAGTCCTTCATTTTCTCATTCGACTCTGCATGTACCAGCGAAAAAGTAATCTGTCTTGCAAACCAAGTAATTAATTATTGTGCAGTAATTATAGTATATAATAATTATCTAAAAGCTAATGGCATTTACAAACAACTCATGTGTGCAGTTGCTGCTTCTGATCGCCGTGGTGCTGAAGCCTCTGCAAAGTCTGACAGTGACCAGTTGGGTGAACAGAGGAAAAAAAAACCCTTAGCAGAGCCCACACTCAAGGCGTCCCCCACCCCTCCCAAGGACAAACAAGATCAGAGGAACGTTTCACGAAGAATTTTGCTTTCGATGCAAGCGGCCCGTTTAATGACGTCCTCAGATTCCAGGGCCCCAGAGGGGAAACGCAAACACATACTACAAAAAAGGAGAAACATGTTCGCACTGCAGAGACCAGCGTGAACTAACATATTCCTTACTGCTGCGTTCTTTCACACTCGGCGCTGGAACTGCCGTTTTCTGGTTCATTCCTGCTTCCCAGAAAGTTAATATGTGATGCGATACACCAAGTATTTGATGTCAGAGTAAAGTGGCAGGGTGGAACCATTCCCCAGCCTTTGATGACGTTTGGGTCCCGCTGACTCGGGTCCAACAGACACTGTTTTTAATGGCTGTCAGTCTGCCTGATGGATGATTGTTTGGATCACATCTGCTCACTGAAACCCCTTTCTATATACATTTGCTGTTACGGGACTTTATTTGTGGATGGATAAAGATACTCTGAAAGCCTATCTTACTCCAGGGTTCAAGTGCCCCTCTGGCCTAAACCTCACTCACCCCTACGCATATTTATGACTGTAAACCTAGAGTCTTAAATACAATTTAATTGGCAGTAAACTATAAAGTATTTACTTTAGAGCAGGTCTGAAGTGCCCGTCGCTTTGGAATGGATTCAAAGCTCACCCTCACCATCCTTCCCAGCTGGGCTGCTCTCCACCAGTTGGCCAGTTCAGAGGGAAAACCTCACATAAATAACTCGCCGCAGAAAGACTGGGGGGGTTCTGTATCAACCGGTACCATTCTGCAGACACTCACGCCACGTGGGATTAGATTCCTCCCTAATTAGTCTGCATCGCCTCACCCACTTCCCCTTGACGGGAGATGGACGGGCGCGTTTGCCGCTAATGGCACGTTGATGGCCACGCTGCCCACTTACGGCAGGTACCCAATCCCTCTTCCTGTTATCAGGCAGACAGCCACGGTTCCTGCTAACAGCAGAGACACGGCCTGGAATCCCGCTAAGATAAATACTCCCACAATTCAAGGTAAGAGCCAGCTTCTAGATAATGGGAGATACCAGCCTCACTCCATATATCCTGTGGATTCATATTAACAGCAGGTACAAAGCTACCCAGTTGCCTTCCTCAGCCCCCCTGCCTGGGAGTCTCCAGCGCTCACTCACTTAACCAAGCTCATTAAAGGCACTTCATAAAAGTGCCAGTGACATGATGAAACAGAGAGGGAGAACTCTTCAGGCCACAGAAATATATTTTACAATGTATCAGGGGTCTACTGCAGTCTTAAACAAGGAGAGACTCTTGAAGGCCCGACAGTGAATAGAAGAGTGCAAATATTATGGTGTTTAGTATGCTAAGCTTGACCCACCTGGATTTAGGTGTAAATGTAAACAACTGCACAGCACATCAGATCTGAAGATTTTTGCAAGAACGGGCGCTAAAAATTTGCCTACTGACTATCCAGCTTTGCATCCCAATTTCTGTCAGACGCACACCCTTGGTAGTTTTTGGCTTAAACCGTGGGAGACTCACCAACTAACATGGCATTGTGGTTTACTAGGTGCTACCTTACTCAGCTGAACTGCAGGGAAAAAATTTATTCAGGGGAGATGCCGGTCTCCTTAGTGTTTAAGTACAGGTGACTTGCCAGATTATGTGGGCTGCCAGGTCTGTACATTTCACTTCAAAATTTGGTTTCCCAGATGTTAATAAACTTTGCAAGATTGCCGTCACTACCAATCGACCATAAGCAAAACAAACGTATGGCTGTCGTAACAGACGATTATTTGGTTTCTGTTTACGATGCAGGAATTAGCATCTTCCCGACCACCCGCTGCTTTGTAAACACGAAAACCACTTGGCATTAAAGAGGCCGACCCCACTACTCCAAATCGTGGGGCGTTAGGACAGACAGTAAGTCAGCCCTGAGACAGCTGTGAGCATTCAGCACTTACTAGGAAGTCATACTGGGGTATGAGCAGGATGGGGCGGGTTGAGGAACAGCAGAGAGCAGCAAGCACCACAGCACAGATCATATGGTGCAAAAATATCCAGCAAATCCTTATTAAACAGCCTGTCTCCATCAAAACAGAGGAAACAGAGACAGCGCAACCAACACTATAATAATATAACACAATATGTATAAGAACTAGAACGAAATAAAAAGAAATGTGTTTCAACAAATTTCTGCGTTAAATGACAAAATTATAATCCATCCATCCATCCATCCATCCATCCATCCATCTCTTAATGAAATATATATGCCTATTCAGTTTTGTTAAGGAATTATTTATTACAATAAAGACCCCACAAAAATGAAAAATATTTTAAATACGGGACAGTTACACGTATACAAACACACATCTGTTTGCTTTCATATCTTTGTGGGGACTGTCCATTCATTTCTATCGGCATAACCCTAATAACCCTCATAACCTTAACCATAGGTAACCAAACAAAACACAAGACTTTTGGCATTTTTAGTTTTTTGATTGCATCCACAGATTTTTTTTTTTAAATTGAGGTTATTCTTGTGGGGACTGAACCAACGTCCCCACAAGGTAAAAAGTTACAGGTTTTTAATCGATCTGGTCCCCTACAGTGTAATAATTACAAAAATGCACACGGCTTGGCAGCAGACTCTGGGCACCTGCTCACTCTCATATCTCCCCATTTCAGGGCATTTATAATTATTACTGTAACAAATGAGAGGAGGAAGGACAAACCGGCCCCGGGCCCCGGGCCCCGGACCCCATGTTTTTTTCATTATTTGACAGCATGTCTGTTCCCATTTGTGCGGCCGCCCCGCCACCGAATGCTTCGGCACTCCTGAGTTTGTTTGGCCGAGGAAACTCTCCTGGCTTCTCTCCCTCTCTCCTGGCTTCTCTCTCTTTCTCTTATCTTACTTCCACGAAAGCTGCAGTCCCCTCTTACATAAAAAAAAAAAAACATTCAGAAACCACCCATACTTTGTCTCAGCGCAGCACATTTGTCCCAAGCGCTTCCAAGGGGCCAAAGCCATCGGGGTAAACTGACATACTGTCACTCACGGGACACTCAAACAAATATGAGTCCCGTGAAAGGAAAAGCGAGAGCCTCTTCTACCAAATTAGCGGGTGAGTAGGACCCCCCCCCCCCCCCCCCACACACACACACACACACACACACACCTCCTGCTTCCTGTAAAACCATGAACACACACTGAGCGTGCATCAACCCTAAGGCCCAGACATCCTGAGGGGGGAGGAGGAGGGGGACTAGGTGAAGATGTGGTAGGGCGGGGGGGATGGGGGAGTAGGGGGCATTTTGAAGGGGCACAAAAACTCTCTGATCACGACTGAATGCCCTCTGATCATCCAAAATAAATGTGTCCTTCTCTGCTAATGGCGTAAGAGCCCCAGACAGCCGTCTTGCCTTTCAGTTGCGAATCACTTGCCCAGCTACATTCAGGGGAGAAATAAGTCCTGGGGGCCAATGACATAAAAGCTACCCAAGTGAGGTTTTGTTTACGGGGCCAGAAGATTAGCAGGTTAATTAGCCGGGCCAATTAGGGAGCTTGGACATGTCCACCACCAAAGGACCAGTGCTGTGAGGCTTTTTCTATCTCTAGGATACCTGGAGATAATCAGCTTTATGGAGATCCCATCCAACGTACAATGGAGGGCACAATGGAGATTCAGGTTTGCGTGCCTGTGTGTGCCTGAGTGTACAGTACTAGTCCCTGCAGCCTGAAATCATAACAGGCTGAAATGATCGTAAATTGCTGCAGTATTCCCTCGACGGAGCTAGTCAGGCGCATACTTCCACGGTACGAGCTTGGTAATATTCTGCTGGCAGCGGGCCGATGCACAATCGCGTTGCACAACTCAAAAGCAAATTTCTATTGATATTTGTCCAGGATTTTACTCAAACTGTTAGTCATGCAGTCAGGGTCTTAGATCAAGATAACCATTTTCAAATTCAAAGAAAATTATCGAATATCTGTAACATGCGAACACTTAAATGTAAGTAGAATACACATCAAACGGCCGGGCCGGGTAAGGAGCCGGACCACAGCGATCGTGCTCTTCCATGATGACAGGAACTTCCAACCGTCATTAAACATTGTGATTTATTGCCTTAATCCTGCTTTTCAAAACAGGTCACTTCAAAATGAAAAGGGGCTGTAGACATGAGGGACCATCATGCGGCGATAAGCACAGACGTGCTCTGACTCCCCCATGAGCCCGGCGTACGTGTGCGGAAGACGAGTCTCAACCGAGTCACTGTTTTCTCTCCCTGGGCCGTGCAGGGACTGGTAAATCACTCAGCTTGAAGCATCCCCTGCGCTCAAATCTATTTGATCTCGATGGCAGTGTGGACATTGTTTTGAAGCCGGGAATTCCAATTCAGCGCGGGTCAGATTCTCGCGAGGCCAATGACCCTCACAGGACCATATATTAGCGGATGGCGGCAGCCTCTGTGCTCTGTCAGGCTACAGCGGGCTGATGGTGTCTGGTTCACTCTTCCAGCAAGGAGGCTGCCTCATCATAAAGTTACTGAGAGCCGGCCAACTGCGCGCCCACTGCAATGATCTTATACAAAATAAATTAGACCAGCTTCAGGCAGCACTGTACAGTGTTCACATTAAGCTGCAGTTTTCAGTAAAGTCTGTATGTGAAACCCAAGAACTCTTCTGAGTTTTAGCCAAAAATTCATATTCCTCTGCAGAATGCAACTTTTGCAGAAAACATTGTTTGTATTTTCCTAAATATAAACAATATTCTTTTATTTAAAAATGTAAATTAATTAAGTAAATATTTACTTCCTGGCATTCTGGCTGCATACCCTACCAAAAAATAGAGTGGCGCACAGCTCTCTGCAGGAATACCACAATAAATAAGCTGCAGTTTTACTCTGCAAAAGAAGTAACAGAAGTACCATACAAAAGGCCAGCAGTTCAGAGAGATGTAACCATAACAACAAATGAGATATTAAACAGACGTGTCTTTGTACCTACAGTACTGTGCAGCAGTCTTAGGCAATCAAAGAAATGATGTTTAAATGATAATCATGTTGGTGTAACACCATGTTATTATGCCTATCAAAATGTGCCAGTTTAGCCATTTCAAAACCTCTCCTAAAATCACCCCAGTATTTGCAGCGACCATCCAATACACTCATGTATTTTCTGACTTGACTGCTACACTCTCAGAAAAAGAGGTACCGGTTTCTACCTTTGCTTGTCACTGGGGCTGAACGCTCAAGGGTCTGTCAATTGTACACTAGCCATAGGTTACATATACTGTTAATTTAATTTAAGGAACAGAAATGGACACTGAGGAACATCCCCAAGATACGAACAATGGTACAAAAATGTTCCTCGTAGTCACGTTTCTGTACCCCAAAAGGTACATTTTCCCTTGAGGGTGCAGCCCCAGTGACAAGCAAAGGTACAAATTGTTACTCCTTTCTCTGAGTGTAGCATACTATGTTTGGACAATCAATAGCTCTTTGACTCATTTAAATAATTTAATTAATTTGGCTGGTGGTCAGATTTAACAAACACATGGAATGGCTGAGGAGCCCCTGAGGGGAGGTTTGGGAACTGAAGCGCTGTTCTCCTAGTTATCAAACAAGATAACAGTGACTTTTTGGAGAACAGAAGAAATTCTTGTTAGTTTTTATTGTTACTGTTAAATTTAATATGATCTAATGCTAAATTGTGTTTTTTTTGTCTGAGCAAATATAGACTGATTCCCGAGAAAAATAGCTTTAAACATTTTCTCGGACTGACAGTAAATGCATTTTGGTCTGAGCAAAAATGACCGGACACTGTGGTACCCTGAGAGACCCCTTTCTTAGGCAGAGGCTAATGAACAGCTGCCTCTCGTCTCCCCTCTCCCTCCTAGCTGTAAAAAAAAGTGAAAAACATCAATGAGGGTCCATCAGCGGGGGCTAATTTATGCCTTCCTCTGTGAGGTTATCACCCCCGTCGACCGAGCTCCTTCGTTGGGATCTCCTTAAGCTCTACCATTCGCCTCCGGGGACTAGTCAAGCTAAATGTTTTAATTCCAGGTTCACTGTGCTGAGAACTCCCCAAACAGCTGGAGGTGACTTTCCTTACAGACCAACCTCCGTAGCTGCAAGTATCCGACCATGAGAGAATGACACATTGAATCAAAGTTGAGTGTGACTCTGAGTGATGCCTTCTGCTGTTCCTGGAAATGCATGGAAAGTACTGTAGGCCATTTTGAATGTTCAAGGTGCGCCGCACGGGGCATGTGTGGGAAAAGAGCTCACACTTAATCGCTAGTGTAGATGCCGTGCAAAAAAACAAGCTGCCGTCAAATTCAGAATAATGAAGTACGTCTTCCTGCTAAAACAGGGGCCCACAAAGGCGTAGAGCAGAGGGAAGCATAAACCACAGCAGCCCCATGTCCGCAGACCTCAGCCAAACAGCGCACCCTCTTATATCTACCCATAAGTCATACTTTCATCAGAGCAATAACATTTTTAAAAAATGCCTTTTACACACGCTACTTGTGCGTAACTTGGCGGGCTGTGTGCTGCACGCACACTCGCACACGCACGCACGCCCCCCCCACC
>JAODJW010000007.1:8880959-8901041 GCA_026777045.1 Hyperopisus bebe
CCCGTGAAGAAGACAGTAGATTCCCCCCAAATTCCTGTGAGTTTATTCTCTCTCCCACTTTTCTCTTCAGGATCCCCTTCAAATGATGACTGTCCCCACAGCACCGTGGGTCAAAAAATTATTATTTTTTTCTCCAATTACACAGTAAAACTAAGGAGTTTTTGGGGAGGGGGCGAGCCGGGGACATGCAGAGGAAATTTCAGTGAGAGTATTCACGGTCAGCCCTGAGAACCATTTGAATCTGTTGAATATGTGCCACAAACTGCTGCTTCACTTAGTTTAATATTAGGAGCAAGAAAGTGTATCTTTACAGAGGAGGTTTGATTCAAAAGTCAAAACAGACAGTTGATGGGTTGGACTGATTGGACTCTGCAGCATTTCTCATGTTCTTACGTGCTCTGTGTTCTGCTAAACGCACGGCACTTTTACAGCGGTGCTGGTGAGCTTTGTGAACGCACTACATATTACTGACACACCTCTCATGTCAGTGCCCTCTTTCTTCATGACTGTACTACAAGGCGAATCAGGAAAAAATAAAATAAAATAACGGTGCAGTAGAACACACTCGCCAAGACAAACTTCATTTTGCTATAATCTTTATTCCTTAACGTATAAATATAAATACACCTCAGAAACGTGTATGCTTCAGCTGTAGGACCTGCGAACACATCGGGCACGAAAACTGCATGGTTTTCGATTAAAAGAACAATCATATTAATGATTCTTCAATGCATTCAAAATTAAAACGTAATTTACGACTAACCAGTTCTTGCAATTGGTAGCTAATGAAACACAAAATTAAATTACATACAGTGGATGTTAAAATAATATATTAATTTATATATAGGTTTTGCGGATTTGTGCGTGGTTTCTGTTAGCGAGAGCCTCGCTCGCAGGCCGCGGGCAGCAGCCGACACCTGCCCAGATCCGGAGCGCTGCGTCACTATGCAGTTTATTTCAATTTAGACTTTTGTGAATAGTTATTAAATTGTTTCCACTAATGCATCCTCGGGAGTCAACCTGTGTGCGTGTTTTCCCGACTTGTATTAAAGCTTTGGACTCTCGATTACTTACAAATTGGACCGCTTACAGTGATTACCTACTGTATACCACAAAACTACGAGGAATGACTCTTTCTCATTTTAAGGTTTTAAAATGTTACCTTTTATCTTTTAATCTAATCATCAAATATAAATGAAAAATCACATAAATGAGGCGTGCTCTTTCTGCTAGTTTCTAAAACTGCTTATTTGTGTTGATTTTCATACGTTCTGGTGTGTTACAGCGATTCCATATTCAGAGTCACAGTGTTATGTATGTATTTCCTGTTATATCCGTTACTTACGTAAAATGACAATGAATATCCTACTCATCGGATATATTAGCCTGGAAAATTAGAACCGAATCGTACTGTACGAACCTGCAAATAAACCTAAACGAATGATCCGCAATTGAAGGATTCTTAACATTTTATGATGAACATTGCATAATTTTATGAGAAATATCACATAATTTACACTTGATCTGAGACAATACAATTAATAATTAATTTTTCATTGATAATTCGGTTGTCGAAACTTTCGAATTTGTTTCCATATTAATTGTTCATTTCATTTTGATTAAATATTATGAGTGGATTTAAAGAAGATGGATACATTAATGAAAAGATGCAATAAAACAAAACCATTTCAATTCAAAATTGTTTTTTAAAGAAGTCACAAACCTTAGTATATTTTATCTCCGGATTGGACACGGGCGAGGGCATCGAATGGAGAGACGCATTGAGCGCAGCGGCGTCGGTCTTAACTTCCCCGGGTAGCTCAATTTTACTGGAAGTCATTGCGCAGGGACGTCTCTCTTGTACAGATGTGCGTCTTGTGTTTTTTTCCACAGGTTTCTGATTAGGGCTTTGGAATCCCTCCTGCGTTTATAGCCAGGTGTCAGCTTCGGCCCATTTTTATTGGGTAGTGAGCAGGGCCGTCCTCCCGATATAATTAAAATCGAACATTTACATAAAGCACTCTGGGCGATCTGGAGGAAAAAGAGACACCCCCCACCCGCCTCCACATGCAAGCACACATATATACGCACACCCCTCTTTTAACGAGGAGGGGGGGGGGGGCAGAGAAACTTTCTTCGCTTCACGTTCCTAAAAGATTCCCCCAGACATGAAGGTGTTTATCATTTAGTGTGTTTATTTACTCAATACATCAATCAGGAGCTTGAGGAAAACGTGAAAAGTGAGGAGGTGTCGGAATTCGTGCTGAAGTGGTGAACACGATGGTTTTACGCATTGTAATTACAGGAGAATTAACACCTGAGTGAGAGCAGAGATCTGTTTGAAAGGCCGTTTAATCAAAACAACGTGTTGAGGAGCCCAAACTCACAGAGCCCACTAGGATGATAAAGTCAAAGTACCCCGAGCCGCAGCATATTTCACCCGTTTCACATTTGTTTACATTTGTGTTTCAAAACGTGTTCTCGAGGAGTCTGCAAATCAGTTACGTTTACAGCATTTGCCAAAAAACAGTTGATTTATTTAGTATTAATATATATTATAATAATTAATATATATATTAATTAATCGTATAATAAATTACCTGCTGAATTAGATCATCGATAATAGATGAATTTTCTATGTGAAATCCAAATAACATTTTCCACTTTATTCCAAGTCAAAGACAAAAGGATATAGGGGAATTTACTTACTCTGTCAGATTTTTTTAAAATGTTCCGAAGCCTTGTCCTAGGCAGATTGCAAGTGTCACTTTTGCAAGTGTGAATTTTCTTTGGCTGAGGTCCGTTTGCCACGCATTTCCCTTACTTGGCTGTTACAACATTCACAGATGGACTCAGGATGTTGTTGAAGTGTTGCCATCAGGGGGATCACAAGTTATTTCTGTCTCTTGATAGTGAGAAACGATCAGTCGGTAGTGTTGTGCCCCAGTTAGCGTTTACCTACGACTTTTCAGTAAACATTGGGATCCTCTAGGACCGCAAGTGACTGTTAGTAGCCAGTCTCGATCTGGGGGATTACACAGAAAATCACGCGTTATCTTTTCAGTTTACATCGGTTTACATTAAGCTATACACAAACCTTAACGCCTATCTTAGGACTTTCAATCGAATCGTTTAAGTACAAATTTATCATCTGCTTATTATAGCGGCTTACCCTCGGGGTTATTTGATGTCTCTGTAGCATCAAAGCAAAATTATACTTTAGATATTATTATCAATTTCATACTTTTTACAATTATTTTGCAGCTTGCTTCTTCTCGATATTTAAAATCTAATTACTAGTACACGAATACTAAATATAGCCTGACCGTGACATAAAATAAGCCATGATCCAAGCTAGAGATATATTTTAGAGTGTTATGATTTTTAAAGCCTCACTGGAGTGTTTTTCGTCCATCACCACAGTCTTTTTTTCACAGCATGGGTGACTCTCTAAAGTGCCTGCTTCACATCAAAGACGACAATTTACTGAAAAGGTGACACTGATTAATGCCACCAAAACATTTCCTTTTTTTCACCTGTAGCTCCTCCTTTTCACAGCCTCCAGCCGAGTGCCTGGTGAAACAGGCGCCATAGTCTAGCTGTTATTATTTCTGTTCATGGAGCGCCTTCTATCGGCAAAGCACGAATTCACGCTGAATATTATCACCACAATAACAGTCATCATTAGGTTAAATATTATCATGTAACTATAGTATAATAACCAATTCGACCTGCAGGGTTTACCGCACAATTCAGGCCTCTAAGCGGCTTATTATTCTTACCATGTGTTGTCGAAGTGGATTCCTAGCGGCTTCTGAGTCTGTTAACGGCGCCAAATATATTGCACATGTCCTAAAATAATACAATGAGTCAAGTTATCTGGGTTGAATGTAAAACTTCTAGTAGGCCTAAAGTAATACATTTTAATAGCTGTCTTATTACTAGGCCAATAGGAATGTAAAGGTACTGTCTTTAAAATAACACAATATTCACATGTACTGTAGTTCAACATATGTGTCTTTAAAACGTGTTTGTGTCCAGCTGCCATTCATAGGTGACCAGTGTGCGATAAATCGTATGTCAGTAGCAGGGGTCAACACCATGGCTAATCCTGACAGACGTTTTGATCAAAATGCAGTTTTTTCCGTTAATGGAATTCACTAATTAGGTGTCTTCCAATCACAGGCACAATGACGAAATAACCTACATAAGCCGTACATGTACGGTACTGTGCAGCACTCAGGCCGTCATGGAAAATGATGTTTAAATTATATTCATGTTGGTGCAAAACTATGATATTTTTTGTCTGTCAAAGTGTGTCAGCTTAACCTCTCCTAAAATCACCCCAGTGTTTGCAGCTACTAATTCAACAATAAATTTTTTGACCATTAGCTTACCGTGTTCGCCTAATCGACACCTCACTATATAGTCAAAACATTTTTTTAACTAATTACATTAATTAATTGAGCGAGCTAGTGGGGAAATGTAACAAATACATTAAATGGCTGGGGTGCCCCTGCAGAGATCTTTGGGAACCGATTCGGTGTTGATCTAGCCATCCAGCAAGATATCAGTGACTTTTGGCAGAACAGAAGATATTCCTGTTAGTTTTTATTGTGCTACTCTTCATTTGCATATGGTCTAATGTTAAATAGTGTTTTTGTTCTGAGCAAACATACACTTACTATCCAAATAAATAGCTTTACATATTTCCTGCCTAAGACTTTTGCAAACTACTGTAGCTTTCTGCAAATACATTAAATTGGTTTTGAATTCTAAAATAAATGGTAATATATAGCAAGACAAACTTGTTAAACGACCTGGAAATGTCACAGCGATTTTTAATAATCATTTTAGTAGACGGATAGGGAAACGGGTAGTATATATGTTTGACAAGAGAAAGTGTAAGAATTTTAAAACAAATTGCACTTCATCCAGTAGAGGGCAGTCGTTAGCTAAGATCCCCAAACGCTTACGACCCCTTCTGCGCGATCCAGCTATTCCCCTGGGGATGGGATATGACGCTTATTTCCTTTTAGATCCGACTTGATCCAACCAAGGTTGGTATCGCCGATACGGATCCCGATGTTATAGTCTTTTGTGTGGATTAAATGGGAAATAGTGCTGAACGATACAATTTTCTTTTCTTGTCGTTCGCTTTTTGCCTTCTCACTCATTTTTGTTAAATTTCAAACAACTACATCCCACTGTCTATGACTGAGTCCAACATTAAGGATAAAAATTATCATGAATGGCCCGGTGAGTGCCGAGCTTCTGCTAAAGCACCGGCGGTGAACATTCCGCTGCTTCCGTTACACTAGCACAGCCAGCATTAGCTGCATGTATAGTCAAGGCTAAACAAAACTCTCAGCTATGTTACACTTTATCGAAAGCTTTGAGGACAGATGTACCATATTTTTCTTATTTTAAGAATATCACCAGGAAAACAACTAATGTTCATTGGCCCATTAATAACACCAAACAACATTATTTTCCTGGCGACAGTTTGTGGACCTCAGATTGTCTTAACATTAGGCCTAAACGCGCATTTGCAAACGTCCGCATATATTGGCATTACTTAAAATGGTGCCATTTTATAGTATCTCTTTTATTTGATATGGATTATGTTTAAAGCCCAATGGGCATTCCCACGAAACTGGTATAATAACTAACCAGCAATGTTTGTCAAAAAATGGTACTATATAGTACCATTTCTGCAGTCCATATAGTAAACTAGCCTGTAAAATCTACAGTGAACGCAAAATCACATTACAATAAATAATAGCGAAAGTGCTTTACCGGAAATCTGAAAATTATAGTTTGAAAATGGCCCGCGCTTACATGCTCACACATGGACCAAAAAGTTTGGGACAGAATCATGTACTGTACATGGTTTAAATAATTCTCTCATAGTAATCAAGTAGTCGGCTTACAGTGTTCATTTTGGGTGCCTTTGAACATGACAACATATGGAAAAAATTAAACTACGGTAAGAAGAAAAAAATAGTCTATAATGATCATCTGCTTACAGTGATCAGTTTCACTCTGACAGACATGATCACTATAAGTGGTGTACACTATTAAAATATTGTGATAATTTAATGTCTCTTCATAACTGCTTGTGTTGCTAGTGGCTAAGACAGCGTATAGGTCAGCACTGCAGGAAGGAAATAAATTAAAGGTGAGAAGACCTGCCACTGCTTTTGTTTGGTGTACTTGGCAATGGTGAAACACAGCGTGTAAATGCCTCACTTATTAATCCAGTTACAAGGGCCTTCCATTCACATATTCCACAAACCAAGTTCATGGGTTACATTCTTTTAGAAGTGGAAAATGGGTAATGAAAAAACTGAATTTGGACATTGGAAAACGTGTCTTGAAATGGCACACTGATGTCGTTAAGCAGAATAATGCAATTAACCACTTGAATGCAAGCGACGAGTCGGGATAACTAGAGTGAGATAAATAAACGATTAAGGGAGAGAAGCGTGAGCGGGCGCGGGTGACACGGGGTTACATGTCAGGCGGAGGGTGAGCGGCGCGCATTGGCCGTCACCGCCAGTCCCGATAACAGCGCAGCATCCTCTAGCCGCTAACACATGGAGACTGAGCGCAAAAGGACAATGAAAGAGTGCTGCGTGGTGCGTAACCGCATCTTCAAGGAGTTTTTGGCCGAATTTCTCGGAACATTTATTTTAATTGTAAGTACCCCGAACCCATACATTTCTGCGGTAATGTCTGTTTTACAGAAGTCAGAATGAAGACTGTCGGAATAACGCTCAGAACTAGGTATTTTCGCGTTGCCAGCAGGTGTTTTGAAAATTGACTAAACTTTCATTCTGACTACAAAAAAATATATTTGGGAAAATTCTGATGATCGATCGTTTCCTATGTTCTTTTCACTTCTTGATCATTCCTCGTTGTCACGAAACTCAGACACTTGTAGTGAGTGGAGAGACATTTAACAGGTTTAAGGTGGTTAAGTTTGGCTTAATTTAAACTGATTTGCAAAATAGTTACATATAGGTTATTTTTTGAGAAATGCATTTATTGATTTTTCCAGACCAAATCCCACTCATACATGTTTGAAGGATTACATACAAAAACAGTTTTAAAAGTATTTAGACTACTTAAATACATTGAACTGTATTATAACACTTTTCTTTTTTAAATTATAGTCGCGAGCCTGAGAATTTCTGAATTTATGTATTGAAATGCCACCGAAGTGCCTTTTGTTTAGTTTTAAAAAATACCATAGTTTCTAGCAAGTGACACTAAACTTTTTGACATTTATATGCAGTTTTAAACATAGTCCTCATAAATGACACGTACCCCTCCGTCCGTGACGGTAGTTTATACAGTATGTCCTGCAGCAGACCTAACCATGCACTCTAAAATAATAAGTAGAGGTAGTATGTTGCCGAAGACACTGAGCCAGCTTTGCCACTTTGTTTAGGTTAAAATGCTGATCTGTCTGAGCTTCACCATGTTCCTTATGCATCTTTAGCCAAGTCGATGGCCTGGTTCTTTCTGGTTCTTCTCCATCACTGTCGCTATCCAAGGTGGCTTGCAATGGTTCATATAAAGGCTTCTGAGGTTAGATATAACGCTCTGGACTGAGATCGGGTTTCATGACGTGAATTGCCGGTAGCGAAAGGCAGCTCCTGCGGCTCTCCTGATTCCGTTCTGCCCCCCCGTCACAGCTGTTCGGCTGCGGCTCCGTGGCACAGACGGTGTTGAGTCGCGGTGCCCTGGGAGAGCCGCTCACCATCCACATCGGCTTCACTCTGGGAGTGATGATGGCGGTCTACGTGGCTGGAGGGGTGTCAGGTGACAGTCGCACTGCTGTTACATACATGGATCCGAGGGATCGGTCACAGCATAGACACGGTTTTCCTGTTGTGTAGATGCACCACACTGCACTCTAACTGTAAAAAGAAAAACAGCCCAGGACAGCTTGGTGCCAAAACACCTGCTTTCCAGTGTTGCATCACACGTGCATTAGCACAGAACCTGCTCACCTAGAGTGACAGAATTTTACAGAAAAAAGTAGAGAAAATCACAGCAGGATGGATCGGTATCATAAATCAGACATACAGAATAGTGGCATGAAGATTCTATTGTTCACCTCTGTTGTACCTTAGAGTCTGAAATCCGAATAGTTCCAGTGAAACAATGCCCTTAGGTCAAATCTGCAGGATTCCATAGTTAAAAGCGACAGGATTTGACAAGAAGAAAATACATGTTGATAGTTTGTAGGTTTGACTGTATAAAGAATGGCTACACAGCTGCTGTATACATATGATTGGACACCAGTGGAACAGAAATTCATTACATTTAAGGAACGAGAAGATTGCCAGGCTGAAAGTGAATCTTTGCTGAACACTTTCATTTAGAAGGGTGGAGGAAAATGAGGGAGGAATTCTCTTCAATAGCAGGAGGGAAGCATGTTATTTACCTTCAAGGTATAAATAAGTCTTTGTCCTTATGCTCAGGGACTCAAAGTTCATATTTTTGCTGCTTGTAGAAGTGTTAAACACATCAGTTTGTTCAGATCTTTACCTGCTTGTGTCTTGGCGTTCATGCATCATCCATATTTCAGGGAGGAAATACAACATGCTCTTCCAGGATAGGTTTGATTTCTGTTCGGGAGTAGCACTTTCTGTGGACAGTGTAACGATGAGAAACAAGGATCGCGGGGGGGGGGGGCAGAGGCCGTGGAACTCATTAGGGTCATACCTGATAAGAATCAGGAACCCACAACTGAGTTAAGTCTTTCTTAGTAGCAGATAGAGATTTATAAAGAACAGAGGCTGGATTTACAGGCTCAAGAGATAGTTGATTATGACCAGAAGGGCTTCATTGGATATTTTCTTCTAAGATCTCTGCAGAGAGAGACCTTCATGCAGTGTTTTCAGTAAAGAATGAAGCACTGGGGATCCCTTGCACAAATTGCACAAATTATGGGCGATTCAGTGCTGCTGTGCAGGTGGGAGGGGGCAAAGTTTAACAACAGATCAGATTACATGTTTGTTATGGATGCTTTACATGGCTTGGAATGACTGGTCTAAGTTAAATACTCTGAGGACTTAATGCTGGTCTGTGTCAGGCACAGAAGACAGGCGATGTTCACGAGAGTTATCGTCAGACCAGAATACTTGTGTAGACGTTGAAAATACTGTTATTTGTTGTCTTTGTGTCTCTGCAGGGACAGTTAGCCCAGCCTGCATATAAACAGGTCAATAGGAATAAATCTTACATCCTACGTACAAACAAAACAATCATTATTTCATCACATTCTTGTAACCTCATTACAGCCCTTTGGAAATCTGATCTACTTTTATCTTGATAATTTACACAAATTCACAGGACATATTAATGCAGTCTACAGGTCATTATTCATAAGATAATGGTTAATCTAAAGCAGCTTACACTTTCACTCATTTATGCTTTTTAATCACTGACCTGTAATATAAAATCTGATAATATAAAAATAACATCTTAGCATATAGCCTTAGTTAGTCGTATGTGTTATTGTGTCACAAGTCAATGCCGTGTAAGAGCTGAATTTCAGACCGTGTCTGGAGCAGATTGGGTTTGATTAGTGGACACATCATTTATTTCCTTAGTTGATACTCCCAACCAAGGGAACTTCAAACCTTATCATCAATGTAATGAGTTCAGGTCTAGCACCTTGCCCAAGGATACAACAGCAGAGCTTCCGTTCCCAGTCACAGGTCTGTCTTCCGAGGCCTTTTCCTCTGGAAATGCTGCTGGGAGATGTGCACAGACGGGTCACATCACCCAATAGTGTCATTGTGTTTCCCAGAATGGGTTATGGATTACAGGCTGGGCTGTGCCTCATGTCCCAGCAGCGCCAGCCCTGAAAAGGTCACGCCTCAGCCCCCGGCTGCCGAACAAAAGGGCAGGGTGCCCGGCCAATCGTGTCCACCGCTCTCGTGTGACAGCGTGCAGATCCATCGTCAGTCCGCCTCAGGGTGCGGCCCCATCGATGGCCCGTCACTGAACAAAACAGGATATGAACAGAGCTGCCTGCAGAGGCGGCTGCAGCCAGCCGGAAACTCTGCCTCTCAGTACCATGGCACACAGGCACACGCAAGAAGCTTCAAATTTCAATGGGCAGCGATGAATCAGAGGTGACATTCCAGCCACCTCCCCCCCACCCCCCCACAGGTGCCCACATTAACCCTGCCGTGTCCCTGGCTATGGTCGTCCTGGGTCGGCTGAAACTGGTGAAGTTCCCCGTCTATGTCATCGCGCAGTTCCTGGGAGCCTTCGTCGGAGCGGCTGCCGTCTTCGGCCTGTACTATGGTGAGCGTATCCTAAATTTAGACACGGAAAGTCTCTAAGGGGCCATTTTTACTGACAGATTTACATGCCTTCCTGCTGTGACCTAAAACAGACTTTGTGGTTTCATATTCTTCTGCATTTACAAAAAAGGAACAGTTGTGTCTATTTTTATTCCCAGGACTTGAAACACAAACAATGGAAATATCCCTCTGACATAATTTAAACTGATACAATCAAAATTTTCATTCAAAATTTAAAATTGATGTAGCATAACAGCAAGTATAACTTACATGCAATTTTTATTTTAATTAAATTTCTTTTCACACTAAACAATCTGAACATTTACAGAAAAATCTGCCTTTGGCCATACTGAACAATGAAATGAACTCAAAATACAACTTTTTGATTAATTTTAGAATGATTAATGCATTTAAGGTCAAAGCACATTTCCCCACATGATAACATTTTCTAAGTTCATTACAGATCAGCCATTAGTATCACGTTGGTGACCTGCCTAATTGTAGATATGGTCACTAGCAACTGGTCCAACATGGGAAATGTTTTTGACTGCTTGTCCCTCATACTCTCGGCCAAGGGCAAAGTTGAAGGACAGCGCATTGATCATGAGTTGGCTTTGTCCTAAAGTAGCCCCTTTGGGACGAATGGAAAATAGAGGAGCATGAGATCAACACCACGATGCCTGGCTCCCTGTCTGAACCCCAGAAGCATACAGATCTTCTCAAAGACTTTTCGAGAAGGTCGGGGAACTGTCAAGTTAGAGTTCTTCTGTGCAATCAGAAGAACAAGTCTGTTACACAGGCTGTGAATGGGAGCGCTGATCAGTTCTGAAACTGCACACCTCATTCTCCCAGATGCCTTTATGGACTTCACGAGTGGAATACTGTCAGTGACTGGCATCAACGCCACAGCACACATCTTTGCCTCCTACCCTTCTAGGCACCTCTCAATAATCAACGGATTCATTGACCAGGTGAGTGATCCGACCTGCCATTCAATGAGCCAGAACCTTGCATTACGCCGTTTGTCTGCGTATCAGTGTTTCACCGTTCATCTGATCATGCCATTTAAATGGGAGAGGCACCATGTGTATGTGCAGGCTACAGATTTCAACCTGAGGAATCATTAACATTTTTTTAAAGATTACTCTGTTAGTTGTTCATTCTCACACATTTACAATAATTTACAGCATTTTACTGAGTAAACTGCACAATAAACAGGTGTCATGCAACACCTTAATGCAGAACCCAAAAAGCAATGTAAATATTTTCCAGACCTCACCATCCTATGAATGCTCAATGCTCCCATAGTGCTAAATTAGAGCAGAGAGGAACATCCATTATGGCATAATCCCGCATAAACTGCTTCTCGCCAGAGGAAATTAGCAATGTCCATGCTGGGAAGATTAACACCACCATTAAAGGCAGGATCCCCTTGGTATTCAAAGCAAAGGTTTGGGTTACAAAGTGCATCCTTTACTGATGTTGCAGGACATACAGAGGTCAATGGATTGAAGCGTCCCTGGTCATGTAGTGCTGGGGTCTATTGGACTGGAGGCCTTTCACAGTTATGGGCAATTTAATGGCCTTTTGTTTGTTGTTTTTGGTCACTGCTTACAGCACTGATCTGAGATCAGCAAGGCGGTCATTCTGATTCAATAAACAGATTGCTCTTCCTGCATGTGGTTAATGCTGCAGACTTCGAGCAATTTGAATTGATCGCCCTCCTTCCTAAAAGCCAATCTATTAATGAACCTGTTTGTCTATGTCCTATGGTGTCACATTGCCCTGATGTTTCTAATGAGCTGTGATGCCTGGAAATAAGGCATCTTTGGTTGTAGTGACCTGCTAGATGCATTGGGTTTTTTCTTCCAATTTAGCTCTAAAAATTTTCAGCTTTGAATCTGGTTCTGATTAAAATATGTAATGTATAAAATATGCAAGAATCCAGACCCTGAAGATCAGGACAGAGCACAGTGGGTCAAAATAATTTGTCTTTGTGTTGGATACATTGCATAGGTAACAAAGGCAAGCCTTGATGCAATTAGAAAGCCAATGAAATAAATTCCAGCGTGACAGGGGTTCAAATCCCACCAGCATGGAGTCATTTTCTCTGGGTAATAAGTAGTGTAATGGTAGTGAACATCAAGCTGAAGGTTGCCGTTTCATGTCCCAGCTGTGGCTCTGCCTTGAGCAAGGTACTCAAACCAAACAGATCCAGCAGTATAAAGTAATAAAAATCATAAGAGTCTATGGATAAAAAGGAAAATGTTCATGGAGTTTAGCTCTGAGGATGATGATAGCGCAGTAGCAGATGACTCCTCTCCTTGCCCAGGTGTTTGGGACAGGCATCTTGGTCTTGTGCATCCTGGCCATCATTGACGGCAAGAACATTGGTGCACCCAGAGGAATGGAGCCCTTGGTCATCGGCCTGATCATCCTGGGGATTGGCGTGTCCATGGGCTTGAACTGTGGTTATCCTCTGAACCCTGCCCGCGACCTGGGCCCCAGGGTCTTCACAGCAGTGGCTGGGTGGGGCATGGAGGTGTTCAGGTAACCAATCACCGCCCTCTTTCTTGAAGCCAGTACCCCTAATATAACTGGCCCATTACAATTTTCACCTTTTTTAAAATGCGCATGAATACTTCACTCCAAAAACAAAATAATGGCTGTAAATGGTTCCTTTCAATTAAATGTCGACACTCATGGTCTGACAACTGAATTCTCGCTCAATGGTTTTAGGCTCAAAAAATCATTGGATGTTGGCCCTAACCCCTGAGTAAGAGATCCCGGGGTGAGTCAGTCATGTTTTCGGTATCCCTGAATACATTGCGACCCTGAGTTTGACACAGCTTCCCTACATTTTAGCCAAATGTATAACAGTCTTCAAAGGAAGCTTGACCTCTTGGACAGTTAATGGCTGTGTGGTCTCTCCTACACGAGAGGAAAAAACAGAACATTCTAATGGTTAGATGCAATACACATAGCTAATAAATGGATAATGGAATAGATATAGACTAAACCAATCCCTTCCTAATGGTATCAATCTTGCTCTCTCAGGCTGGGCATCAGGAAGTGATTAAGGGAGAATAGGTTTTTAACAAGAAGCCTTATGACATGTTCAACCAAGCCCCCGTTTTGTTATCTCTGAAGCAAACCGAACAGCACAGAATGCAAGCAGAAACATTCTGCTTACGTACAGAAGCCTGATAACTCTGTTTGGGTCACTTATTCTGTTATCCAAAACAAAGTCCTGATCCCCAGCTAGACTTGTCATTTAGAACATTTATTGATCCTCTTTCATGCCAGCTGGTCAAAGGTCATCGCCAACATGTTCCACCCCCAAGACTGTGGTCATGGTCAGCATGGGAGTTGCTCACGTGCATTTACTTGTTGATTAAAGATTGACAGACAAACATTATGCAACCAATCAAATGGCCTCTCCAGTACCCAGCAGGCTTTGCTCAGGTCAGCCAGAGGTGACTCAGTCCCCATCCTTGTTTTCAATGTGGCTGAAGAGTCTGACAAACAGATGCAGAAATGGATCCTGTTTAGCACTTAGACTGTGAGTGGAGGTAATACAGGTTTTACCTTTTCCAGTCCAGTTTATTTTTAATATTAACAGGCTTCCCAGCACAGTTTCTCTGAAGCGTTTAATAATGATTAACAAGTACGGCATCATAGAAAAGAATAACAATTCTTAGTACCATACAAGAGTGAAAATCAGATGTGGGGAGTCACCTACCATATTTCCCTGAAAATAAAACAGGGTCTTATATAAATTTTTGCTCCAAAAGACACGTTAGGGCTTATTTTCAGGGGATGTACTATTTTCCCATGTACAACGAACTACAGTACATTTACCGGTATTCATGAACAAAAATCCACATTTATTCAAATACAGACATCGTGTCATCTAACTGTATCTTTCCATGTAAACAATCGAACGATATATTTATGCATGAACAAAAATCTGTTGTGTATACATTTATTCAAATATTAAATAAATAAATATTATTTCCTGTTTCCTGTCTACATATAATCACATCTCATTCTAGTTACCAGACAATCCATAGTATTTGTCTGATAGTAACTAGGGCTAATTTTTGGAGTAGGGATTATATTGCAAGCATCCTGAAGAATCATGCTAAGGCTTATTTTCGGGGAAACACGGTATCAGTGTAGAAAATAAATGTCTTTAAACCTTTAAATTCAAAGCTAGAATCTCACAGTTAGAAGATCATTAGATCAATCAGGCACCTATGAACTGAGAGAAATCGTCTTGGAAGGGCAGTAGACAGCTGGCTCTTAAGCTTTCACTGTTGGGAACTTTTGGACATGTGGTCACCCTGGACTCCTTTCAACAGATTAGAACTCAGTCCACCTGCCCTCATAATCCTGCTGGGTACCTTAACAACTGTAGTCAACCTGCAACGGTGTTTGTTTTTGCTCAGGCCAAGCCTCACCGGCACATGCCCCCCATGCCCCCTTGCCCCCCGATGCGGGTAAAAGGTGCCTGGGTGACGTCACTTTAAACTGTGTTTGATCCCGTTTCCTTAGCAGTAATGCCTGTGTCAAGAGTGCCTTAAGCACAGTGCATGTCTGAGAGTCTCAAGAAAAGTACTAATATCTGTTCAGCATTATTACGATGGAGAATTAAATTTAGATAAATAACAGGCAAAGAAACAGATTGTCTAAAGGAGAGGAATGGACAGCACCCAACAAGGTGCCCAGAAAGACGAGACTAGAAAGACTGGAATGACCTGCTGAAATACCTTAACATCTGCAGGCAGACAGATGGCTCACTCGCTTGTGGCCTCCTTGTCCCTGCAGCACAGCAGATTACTGGTGGTGGATCCCAGTGGCGGGGCCACTCGTCGGGGGTGTGGTGGGCGGGGCGATCTACTTCCTCTTCATTGAGCTGCACCATGAGAGTGAGCCCATGAAGGAACAGGAGGAAGAGGAAAGCAGCAGCGTCCAGGACAAGTATGAGATGATCGCCGTGAGCTGAGGAGGAACGGTGCACAATGGGGTCCTCGCTCCTGACCTCCGGCATAAAGAGACGGAAGCCCCTAAGAACCAGGACTGTCTCTTTTACTTGTTCATTCTCATGAAGGTAGGCTTCAGAAGAGCCATCAAGGAATAAGCCCCACCAAAGAGTGTGCCGATCATCCCTCCCTTTCCAACACGTCCCTAATCCAACTGCACTCTTCCTAGGTACAGCTGTACGTATGTATTTGTACTGCAATCCTACAATGACATACCAGACAACCACACGTCTTGTCACATGGCCTCCAGTACACTAATGAAGGTCATATCTAATGACTTTAAATGATGCTTGTATACAACTACCAGGATGATTGTTTAACTGATGAGAAAAGAGGTCTAGTATGACTGAAATCCTAGTTCCTGATGAGTCTTTAAGTACCAATGCAGCTGTCAGACTAGTTTGGCTATACAATGAAGCGTGCATCCAGGTTTTCAATAAAAGATGTCACCACAGAGATTGAGTTATTTTTAGATGCTCCTGCTCCATCTTCAGAACATGCATATTTTAGAACTGTGTGGATGGTATTCCCCAGAATCATCCATCATCATGCCCGTTTCTAACACTCATTTTGCTTAGTGCTGAATATTTTTTAGCATGCGAAGTACAGACTTACAAAAACTGACTGCTGTTGTCCATTGTAAAGTAATTTTCTTTGTCACATCTGGCCTGTTCTGAAGGTACTGTGCCCTGCATTTCACAGTGTCAAATGGTTTTTATTGCATTATTTGTAAATACAAAGTAAAAAAAAAGAACAAAAACAGTACAAAGGACTTTGTGTGTTTTTTTGCCAATTTTGATAGCAGAGAATTTACATTTAAGAGACTTTGCCTTTCCCTGTCGAAGTGCCGATTTCCAAGCTGCAAACACAGCAATGCAGTCCAGAAAAACAGACATGATTACTGGTGCAACAGATTAAACTCCAGCATGAATTTTGGCAAATCCCTTTCCCCCAGGGCCATTGTCAGATAGCTGGTTTCTATATGGCCTAATTAAATTATCTAAGGGAGATGTGACTTTGCTATCTGTAATTAGCATAAATAGAAGAGGATGGAGGGACTTGCGGAGGTTCTTGTCACTTCCCTTTTCACCAACCCTCAGATCAGGCTGTAGACTTTAAAAATGCATAACTGACAAACATGGACAGTATATCAAAAAGGTTGGTTTTATGTTTGCTGGTTTTGCTAAGTGCATGACTGTGCTTTGGGTTACTTCATATTACTGCTCAAAATTACTTGTACCAGACACTGCTTTCATGGAATTACACAGTAAAAGATATGCATTGTTCAGTTTTGGCAGTGAAATAATAAAATAAATCAAATGGGAGTAGCAATGGTAACAAACAGAAACAAAATGTTTAAAAGTTATGTTTTAAATCTGCCGGCAACATTAGCTTGTTCATCTTCATTAATATCTTTAATGTCAAGACTTGTCCATGACAAATTCAGAAATGTACCTTCACTCCAGCTACACAATAAGTTACTGATTAGTGCAGCAGCAGATGTGAAAATCTGACCACAGATCCTTGTTCCGTCTACCATCAGCCAACTATGACAATGGGAATTAACTCCCAACACCTTAGAAGGGAGCAGTCAGCAAAGCTGTGTAAAGTGTCATAAAATGCATGAGGCATGATTCACAGGATTCATTCACTGGAAGGCACTTGTCCAGGTTAGCCAGGGCTGCAGGCTGACAGGCAGTAATCTGGTGATTTGGTGCAGCCTCTCAGGCCTCCTCCAGGTCGGGAGGCTACAGACAGCTGTATGTTTTATGGCAACAGGTCTACTCTTTCCACAGTATGTATCTCCATCACCTGTTCATTACAAACGGACATAATGTCCTCCTGGGAAGAGCCTTGTTTGAAGATGACCAGGGATTTCTGCTTGGGATGATAATTGGTTTGAATGTACAGAAAGTGTGAACTGTGGAATGTTAAGCAATGCTGTGACGGGCACCTTATTTCACCCTGTTAAATACCTCCATCCACAATGGATGGGCTACTCATAGGATGGCCTTTCAGTGTCATTTTGATTTTCATAAAGTAACCCCGATTGGTCCTGGCTAAAACCGAACCGTCTAAGCTGCAGCCATCGAACTAGAAAGTACAAGTAAATGTGCATGTAGACAAGCCTTAGCAGAGAGGCTCTGTCCAGGGAAAAACTGGGTGGAAAAATCTTTAGCATGCTAACATACACAATAAAGGAAATTAAGAATAGCCAGGAGTTACAGGCAGGCCTCAAGCTAACCAAGGAGCCCTCCACACGCTCGCCATTAAATGCTTAATTAGGGACTTTAATACACTGTTTAACCAGCATCAACATTTCATTCTAATGTCCTTATGTGCTCTTTAGTACAGCTTAGGTCAGGTAAAAGCTGGCTAGAATGTTTGCGGACGTGTACAAAGACAGGTGAAGATTTGAGGTTTAATCTTTTACATATAAATGTTTGTTTTTCTCTGTGATACGGAAAATGACTGAAAAAGACTGAAAATGCTATCAGGCAACTGGGGGCTAACAGCAGTGTGAATGACTCAGTTAACAATTACAGCCAAACAAACAGAAATGAAATTGCAAACATATTGCCTAGATAAACAGGTACTTGTCCAAGAAGGTTGTATGAAGTTGTGATTCACAAATATATCTCGTTCCCTCATTCTGTGAAAAGCCACTTGTAGGTCACTCCACACACTTATTCTGGCAGGAGAGTTAATGAACCCAGTCAAAATAATGACCTTAGGACCTTGACACGATAATGAAAAGCAGTTTAAATTCAGCTAAATCAAAACCCCACCCGAGAGTTAAGCCCTGGAACCTGATTGACTTCCAGGATCTTTTCCCTAAATTGCCAGCCTCAAGGAAGCCCCCTGTCACCCCCCAAATGTTTACAGCAAGCACCCTATTCAAATCAAGGCACAAACATTCTTTTTCCAGAAAAAAAACAGCTTAAACAACCCATTAAAAGAAGTGCGGCCCACAAATGAACAACTAAACAAAACAAACAAATAAACTTTATTTTTCATTTGCACAGGTACACTGGAATGCTTCTCTTCACCCACCCCATCTAGCTTGGGGGTCACAGCGCAGGGTCAGCTAACGTGCAGCGCCCATAGGGTGGGGGTATCAAGGGTCTTACTCAAGGGCCAGAGGACATGTGACCGTTCTGCCGAGGCCGGGACTCAAACCAGCGATCCTCTGATCACAGGCACAGAGACTTAGCCCACTGAGCCGCTCATTAATTGCTACCAGGTATTTATTTACACGTTCTCCCAGAGGATCATGGGAAACTATCATAGCTGGAACAATCATGATTGGGAATTGAGTGCACATTGTGCCAATAACATGCAAGAAGACTGATCTACCAACTTGGCGGTTTGAGGAGATGAAAGCATCGACCATGTAAGCTCCATGGGAGAAGCCAATATTGTATAGCAATCAATGGCTCAATGAGTTTGTTGCTATCTGGCAGATTCCAAATCTAAAGCAAATCTCTCTGCTGTGCAGCTACCAAAGAAGCCAGAGTCAAATCAACATTAAAACCCAAAAATAAAACATTATAATCACATTTAGTCAACCACCTGGATCGCAGGGCACATCTAAAGGGATACATCAGGTCATGTGAGACATTTAATTCAGGTCCATGTTAAATCTGAGATCGATCTCCTGAACCTCACCCAAGCAGCACTAAACTGTTCCAACAAGCCATTTAAAGGCATTCAACCAAACCGAACCAGAATATAAGCTTTCACATAAATGGACATAAATCTATTACAATAACTGAGGACATTAACATTTAATCTCTTCTGCTTGATATCAGTAATAGATTATGATAAATGTGGCACATTGGGTGGAATGATTACTTTGCGGATATTCGGCTATTTTGCAGGATAGGGGTGGCTTCATTCTGGCGAAAAACAGGATTAATAGGAGGGATGGAGGCATGACAGCTGAGCGGTGAAGAGGCGCCCACTGAATTCAAGACTCTCCAAACCACAGGCGACGCCTTAAGGCTCGTAGTCAAAGGAACACTCACTTCAGTGGAAAAGCATAAAATGCTGAAAGAACCTTAAAGTCACTGATCAATTACCATGCAGACTCTCAGTTAATTTTCCCACTGCTGTCTGCCAGCTCCAGGGTATGGAGGGCATCACCTCGTGAAAACAATTTTCATTTCTATGTAATCACAAAATAATGGGGCCGTCTTTTCCTGCTACAGTGACAGGATTCTTTGACAGATCTCCTCAGGAAATGAGGAAAAAATACAGAGAACAAATAAACAGATTAGATGAAACAGAATAGATTTATATCTCTATGCCCAGAGGAGCCGCTCATGGCTCCACAGTGACAAGAAAAAATATTCTTAGTGGTATACCAGGCAAAATTGTGACCTTATAAAGAATTACCACCCTCAAAAAAATTTGACAGGATTCAAAAATGTTAACACGAGAACAAATGCTGCATTAATTTTGTGCCTTAAAGAAAAGTTATATTAATTTAGCACTTTAAAGAACACAATTACAAAGCTTCCATAAAAACTGTACAGCTCATTTAAAATAGCTATTTAAAACCAGCATACAGCTGAACATCAGAAAGATTACAAATGAACAATTCTAAACTAAATATTTCTGTAAAAAATTCTCTCTCTCTCTCTCTCTCTCACACACACACACACACACACACACACACACACACACACACACACACACACACA
>JAODJW010000007.1:8908085-8924954 GCA_026777045.1 Hyperopisus bebe
GGGACAACAGGGAGCTCTTTTAGGGCCCACTAATCAACACCATATTACCTTTTAACTAAATATACACCACATTTGGGGGGGAGGGGGTCTCCTCCAATAGTGCGTCTAGGCTGCAGAGTGTGAGTTGGCACAGCAGTTGTGAGTCTTTATGCACCTGAGCACTAATACAATCAAGGGAACTGAACAAATTGCCTCCCTAATTCAACTAATTTGTTCCCCCGTCAGACAGCTGAAAGACCTGCACATACAGCAGCCTGGCAGAAACACAGCTGTGCGTGCGGCAGGGGTAAGCATGACCTTTACAATGGTTCATTGGTTGCCTCAACCACCCAGAGGGATGTCACTGGTGATTGGCTACTCAGTTCCTTGTGTCGTCAAAAGGCTCAGTGGAATGACGATCAGCAGAGGTGGTCAACACGCCCATGCCACACCCAGCCCACCCAGTCTGACTCCCCTCCTTCAAGCCCTCTTACATTTAGTGGTTGTTTACCAGCTATCACATTGTACAGAAAACTAGAAAAAGTAACTCAAAAGAAGATAAATGCAACAGAATGAAAGAATGTAACCTTCTGCTAAACACTGATCCTACTGCAGACAGAGCCACCTCACCCTGCATGATTATACCCACCTCTGACATCTAAAACAATTCACGTTCATTCATTTATAAATCCCTCTCTGCGCCCCATGCAACATAGCAGCTGCTAAAATAAGCCAAGTGACAAAGAAAAAGACCGACAGCTTGTGATGAAAAATTTTTTAAAATCCTCAGGAATTCTCTACTATGATGTCATGTTCATTTTTTCTTTGATTTTTTTCTTTAAAGTCCTGAGAGTTTAATAAAATGTTTTTTCCAAAAAGCAGAAAAGGCTCCTCATATGATACAGTGTGTAAAATTCCATATTGCGATCTCTGTACAGCTGCACACTGCGGATGCAGCCCAGACAGAAGCCTGCGCTTGTGCTCCTTTGAAGCTGCGGAGATTAAATTGGCAACGTGGTCCCTTGAACTCTGAGACTGCAGCTTCCCAGCTTGCATTGGCTGCAGAGGCCCACACATTGCCTGCAGTCAGTTTCCAAAGGGGCGAGGTGGTGGCGGGGCGGCATCACATGAAAAAGGAGGGGGGGGGGGGAATAAAGGGAGAACGACAGAGAGAGAGAGTGTGAAAGAGAACGAGTAGAGCTAAGACTTGTCCCTGACACTGTGTTAAAAAAAGGCTGAAAAAAATTAAATATACAACAGAAATCTTTAATTCCTCTCTCTGTCCGTTGCCAGATTTTAAGAAAGCCATTTGCCACTCTGAGAAAAGAGCAACATCATGAGTCCTGTTTCCCCCCCCCCCCCCCCCCCTCCTGTATAATGGGTCTGCTTGCCAGTTTGCTCTGCACAAAGTGGGGGGGTGTTTGGATCTGACTGTTATAGGTAATTCTTTGGAGTGAAGTTTTTCCCGCTGTAGGCACTATGAAGAACCAAGGCACCGGGAGGCCTAACTGCCTCAGCGTCTCATCTGGCCCATCTGGTAGTCCTCTCGGGGCTGGCGGGGGTGACGCTGTGGCTGAGTCTGGGCATGCTGGGCTCGCCTCCTCTTCAGCGTGCCTGTGTGAGACCAGGGGATCAGCAGAGGGTGGCAGCATCCGCACCGAGCTCCCTACCACCGTCACACTTTTCCCCAACGTACAGGCTGGGGACTTCGCTCAACAAAAAAACGCTCTGACCCTTCTGGCCGCCAGCATCTGGGTCACTTAACTGTAATTATCAGGTCTTACAGATCTTAAGGAAAGCCTAGCACTGAAGGTTGGCTGATTAATGGAGACTGTCCACCGATACCCTGTCTCCTATTGGACAGCTTCGCATCCAAGCTGCTGGGGGTGTGGCCTGCCTTACCTGGGAGGGGCTTGGGTGGTGGCAGCTTGGGGTTGCTGCTGGGGGTGTGGACGCTGCAGATCTTGATGAAGCCGGCCATCAGCAGGATGAGGGCGATGCCCATGAGCAGCACGGCCCACCAGTGTCCCTGAAAGGAACACGGCAAATGCTTCCAAGGTGAAATCGCTAGAGCACAGCACTTCAAGAACACAAAGGAGAATGACTCTACTGGCAGACCTGCTTCTCCTCTACTGCAACAAAACCACAAACATGCTCAGACTTGAGTGGTTATTGTAAAAGATTTTGATATTTTTGTGAAAGGCTGGATTATGTAATGTCAAAAAAAAAAAAAAAAAAGAAGTACAACATGGTTTACAGTCCAGGGACACTTACAACAATCCACTCGGCGATATTCTCGTAGAGCTCCGGATTCAGGAGAGCCTTCTTGAGCCTGGCCAGGGGCCCATCGGCATCCACCAGACGGCACTTCATGAAGACGTCGCAGTAGCCCTTAAAATCATTGCAGGGTGAGCCAGGCTGCAGCGTGATGACAGAGTTATTGAAGAATTTCTTCCACCGGGTTGAGGTGGTGCTGCTGCAGGTGTCGGGGTTCGCTGTGGGAAACGAGAGGATCAGATCATCGCGCCACCAACACGCTGACACAAGGTATGGAGGAGGAAGCTGGGCTGGCTCACATTTCTCCATGCAGCAGACGTGGCACAGCTCGCTGTCATTCTTGCCCTCAACGCTGGCACACGTGCAAACGTCCAAGTTGTGCTTCTGGCAAATGGAGCCCGAGCAAACCTGAGGAGCAGACAGTTTGAGCGGCAGCTCAGTTATTATGAGCGCAGGACGCAGGAGCGGGGTAATGCGCCAACACGTGTGGTCGTACACTAATCATCAACTGTCTAGATATCCACACAAATACATATGTACACACGAATGGCCTCTATGGTCTAAATATCCATGCCTCAAAAATAGCTCCAAAAAAGGGAAACATGGACAGTGGGTCCCTGGATCTGCTTGATGTCAATCTCGGTGACAAATTTCAAACTCGGTCCTGATGGAGCCCAGCAATCACAAACCCCATTGAAGCAGACTTGTGTATCCCTATGGCAGGAAGTCAAGTTGGGCTTGGGCTCGGAGATAGGGCATTGTGCAGTCTCGCCGTTGCACATGCCCACATGGGCGCAGTCCGACTCCTCGCGGCACTTCTCGTTGCGCCCCTTGAAGGTGCAGCTGGGTGTGCAGCAGGGCCCTTGGCTGGGGCTGGAAGGGAGGAGTGGGTTACAGACATTCATACAGAGGGTGTCCTACTTTAAACAGGCAGGTCAGAGGAATGCACCACAGAACCGAAGCAGGGGAACAACATACCTGCACTTTTTGTTCTGCTTCAACTTGCACTTCTGGTTATCAGGCTGGTTTGCGTCATAGCAACACTCGTCCTTGCACTGATCACTGTAGCCACAGTCACACTCCTCACCAACCTCCACTAGGCCGTTCCCACAGATGGGCTGACCAGACTCTGCAGACAGATACACAAACTTCAGTCTAACATGTTCACACACCACTGCTACACAGCACATAATAATAATGACAATACTCATCTTTTCTATCACACTGTCCATCCATCCAGCCCAGAGAGCACTAGGCAGATGCCATGGACGGGATGCCAGTCCATCACAGCGCACATTCACGCACAGGATCACGTTACTAGATGAATATTAGCTCCAAACTCCATTGTGCATTCTCAGCTTCAGGGATGAGTACTTACCCACAAAGCAGATGTCCCTCTTCTTCTCCAGCACTTGGCTGATGTTGCGCGTGCTGCATGAGGAGAACTTGTTGTTGTTGGGCCTATCCCCTGAGGTGGCTCGGGCATACATGATGAAGTTTCCACTTTCCTTCTGGTTCTGGGTCTTTGACTCGCCGGGGGTGCAATCTGAACCAGAGTCATGCTGAGGGGACCACAAGGAACCAAACCACCAGTAAAAACCACGCCCACAGGTAGCCAATGGAAAACACAGCACTCAAACAGCACCTCCTGTGAATTACTTGACCCCATTAACGCTGAAGGGTGAAGGGAGAGCCACTGGCCCAGGATCTTACCGGAGAGCCGAAGTTGTGGCCTATCTCATGGGCGAAGGTGATGTGGGAGACCTTGGGTGGGACGTGGGAGGCATAATTCTGCACGGTGATGATGCCTGTGTTCAGGGACTTCCTCTTCCCATCGGAATACGGCTTGTTCTTCTCACAAATGCCACCTGAGCTGCCTGCAGGCACCAGAACACGGTCACTCGCAGTTGTTTGCAAACCAAACAAAATGTTTACCGAACCCACACAGATACAGACTGTCTACCAGGGTCATTTTTGGCAGTGGACAGAGTTGCTTAACCTTGTTTTACTGTGGAAAACGCCTCTTGTGCTGCCATGGTTTCCAAAAAGGTGTCGATTTGTTTGGAAATGAGATCTGAGTGCTAGCATTGTTTTGTGGCCAAACATATTAAAACAGGACAAAACGTTCCAGTTAATGGTCACAGTCAGGGCTTGGGTCAGGGACAGGAGGCAAACAGCACTAAACTGAAGAGATTCTTTTAACATGATGGATGGGCAGAAGAAGCCAGGGGAGGCTGGGAGATGGGCCGGACGTGTCCTGACACACGTGGCCACAAAGCGAAAGTCACACAAGGACACCCTGTAAAAAGATTAAGACCCACTGGATAGGTATGCAGATGCATTCCTACACTCAGCCTGCTACCTACCCGACCTTGTATCTGATCCAGGATGAATTTCTAATCTTGGGTTTGCCATGTAATTGTGTCTTAAGCTCCACAGCAGATAGTTTTCCATTGTTGTGTTTAGCTTCGGATTTGCTTTTCTCCCACTTTTGACACCACATGAGTTTACAAAGAGATCTCCAACTTGTACGCAGAGCTAGCAGACTCATACGGAATGTGACCCTGTCCCTTTAAAGGCTGCCCTAATTACGAAACACTAAACTGGCAAGCACTTACTTCGTGCAAATCTGTGGATTATTTTTACTGGTCCACTGAAATTGTCACACACAGGGAGAGGAACTAATATGTGACTCGAGTGCAGTGATGCCACAAAATTAAGCTTAAAGGGAGACCAGTCTGGGTACACAGTGGCTCCTGAGAGACTATGAGAAGAAATCAAGAACACATATGGCATTGTGGTTCATGGTGATAATGATGTCAAGAGGGGACTTCATTAGAGTCTACAGTCTGCTCAAGGCTCAGACTCCACACTGCTTAAGCATTAACAATAAGGCTTCCTAACAGCGAGACACAGACCTCACCCTTCACCAGCCTCGCTCATCACCATGCAAAGCATCACTCTGCCTCAGTTCCTTATAATCACATACACAGCTGCCTTTTGACACCATGTTAAATCGCACCATGTTACACCTTTCCGTGCAGCGAGTGGGAGATTCTGTCTGGAAGCCAGCAGACACATCTGGGGGTGATTTCTCAAATTCAACATCAGGACCATTAGCCAGGCTTGGCTGGAGGTTCCTGCTCTCTGGTGCTGTCAGTCCACCCAGGTCGACACCAGAAGGGAGATTTGCTGCAAAAGCCCTCCCTGGACATGCTCTCATTCGATCGATTGACAGACGGCATGCAAAGATGCAGAGTCTCTCTCTCTCTCTCTCTCTCTCTCTGCCCTTGAGGCAGCAGGAGTGCATGGCCTGAACCTAGCTCCTCAGCAACACCAGCGACGCCAACAAGGATCATGGGACGGATGTACAGCATAGCCAGAGACAGCAAGTTTTTGGTTTGATCCCTGGGTAAGCATGGAATAGCTACCCTCTGACCAACCTGCACACCTGTGCCCATCATCGCTCAGATGAAGATCTGATCTAACAAGAGGAATCAAAAAGAAAAACTGCCCTCCATAAAGGATCATTTGTACAGGCAGATACAGGGCCTGAACTCCCATCTTAAACTGGAACAGGGGGCTTCATACAGTCCTGTTGCACTTCTATATAACACAGCAATAGTTTAATACATCATAAACTAAGACCCAGTGCACTTGCCATTTACGTTCTCAGTTCATGCTTCTTGCTGCTAAATGTTTTCCACCTAACCTGTAAGCCTCCAGAGAACAATGTGAATCAAATTAAGTATGTACAATGGAGTGAGACAGACCCCAAAGAGGAGGAACTGCTGTGGGGATCAAGCTTCAGGTGCACATTAATCTGAAAGCCACAGAGAGACAAGGCTTGGAAAAGCAGAGATGGAGATTTCACAGGGTCAAAGAGCCCAGAAGAGCTGACTGAGACAGAAATCCCACGGGAGGCCAGTTTGCCGGGATTAACAGAGACATTAAAGCCAACCAGCGAGGCTGCTGCTCTCAGGATCATAATGTGCTTATATTTAGTTGCTTAGCTAACACTTACCCGAAGGAACCTGAGATTATTACATGTTTTGGCAGCTGATATTTTACAGGAGCAATTCAGGTTAAGCAGCTTACGTAGGGTAGCAGAAAAGGGTGACGGGGACTTGGACAATCAGCCCTGTTTGTAACCATATGCTACCAAACATCCCTGAAGTTCAACAGGTTGCAGCCAAGAGGACATTTCTTTGATTTTACAAGAGTTTACACCAAGAAACACTAGTGGCAACACAGGCATTCCATAATGACCACAAAGGTCCCAGAGGGTACGGTTCCCAGGTATGTTGATACCTGCTGGGGCCCCCACCCATGCCAGGCCCAGCACCCCATCGTCAAAGTCACGGTCTGTGAAGACATAGGCCAGGCAGTAGTCATCATGGTTCTGTTCAGAGTTCAGCTCAAGGAACTTCTCCACCCCAATGTTGGGGAAGCGGAAGGGGTTGCTTGAGTCCCTTGTGTCTTCTGTGGTGTTGATCTGAAAAAGTACAAGAGACTTCAGTGCCTGCAGGATCCAGGATCACAGCGAGCCAATTTGAATCATCCAGCTACCAGGTCATACAATCAGACGCTTCCAAAGAGGTCTGCGGCCGCCAATCGCACAAAGGAACGTGCTGCACTGCTCACACACTCACCCGGATCCTCTTAACCATGAAACTGATGTTGCGAATGCCCACAAAGTCTGTGCTCTGGTATATGGAGTCAACTGCCTTCACATGGCTGGAGATCTGGAACAGGAGTGATTAGACTTACAAAAAACAAGGGCATGTACTTCACTCACACAAGCATGGAGTATGACACTAAATAATACCAAAAGGTAACTTCGTGTCACTATTAAAGAGACATTTTAAAAAAAAGCATAGACAAGCTGAACTAGCACCTTTTCTCTAGCTAAATCATCTGTGAAACGCGACCCTGACGGCCTGGCAGAAAGCCCGCCTGCTCCCAGGACCCAAGCAAAGGCTCCACTTCGGCACCTAAATTACATAAGGCCCACTAATGACTCCAATTATCCTGCCATTTCTCTCCTCAGAAAGTGCTGCCCACCGCGTACCGATGAAAGGGGTGATTTATCGGTGCAGAGGAAACCAAGGGAACGTCACAGCCCATTGGTCACTGAGTACGGGGAGCTTCCGGCACCCAACCTGGCCCCGGTTCTGATCGGTCCCAGTGCGTGTCCCTCACAGCCTGGAAACATGCCTAATGCTATCTATTCATGATGATATTTTAGCCCTCCCCCTACCTTGTGAACACATTCCCAGTGTCACTCCGCAGAGACACTCCTATTTTAATATATAACGCCTCCATCTCTGGACCCACTTCTGCTGAGCACAGATCTTCGACATGTCATTCGTTAGCCATTGAAGCTCTGAGTCGGCCAAGTGCAGCATATGGAAATAGATTAAAGCCACAGACGAATGTGCATATATGTGCATACAATATTAATATGTCTTCACTTAGAGACTAGCCGTTTCCTGAAGAGGTGGAAACTAGTGCTGCACAATTAATCGGATAAAAATCAAAATTGCGATATAGTCCCATGCTCCTACCCAGCTGCGAAGGGTTGCGATTTATTACAGGTAATTTTCACACTGTGGCTCCAGTCACTGCACAAACTCAAACAGAGCTTTGCCTGAAGTGTCTGGAACAGGACCGATATGCATGAGAAACTCATGCTAAAACTCTCCAATCAGAGTCCTCACTTGTCAGCGCATCCTTTGTTGTGAAATAGTGGAGCTAAATTTGGAGACGACAAAAGACTAATCTGCTGCTTTTTGAATACTAATATGAATAGAGCAGAGGAGAGGGAAGATTGTGAGTGGGTACAGAAAAAAATCCCCTTCTGTAATTTGGAAGTACTTTGGATTTATAAGCAGTGACACCGCTCAGATGGAGGTATTGCGCAAGACGTGCAACGTGAAAGTGCATACACTGCATTCAAACACAACTAACTTACATCAACATCTTAGACGACCTTCAGAATGATACAACAAATGTCGTGCAAAATTTAAAAACTCAAGTGAAAATGTCACATTAAAAAATCTGGCTGGGCAATTGGGTAATTGAAAATCAGTATACAGTATTTTTGCTTGGACAAAAACTGAGTCAACAGGAAAATCTTTATTTTGAAGGCTAACTTAATCAGCCCATTATTTATGTACGTTATAGGCTGTTTGTAAAATAAGTCCAATAAAGAAATTTGACCCTTTTGTTTCCTGGCATTCAACAATTTAAGTTTTTTAATAACTTTTGAGTTGCTAAATATATATTGGAGACACCTTCTTAATCTGATATCATTTGCTTTTATTATTTGCTTTTAGTGTAAATATATAAGTTTGAAGACTAAATGGTATATTTATCGCAGTTTACATTGCATGTGTCAAAGTAATCGCAATGTGATATTTTGATGAAATGGTGCAGCCGTGGTAGAAATGTACCTGTGCAATCACAGCTTCTCTGGTGCCGTAGCGCTTGAAGAAGAGGTGGTCAGTCTGGATGAAGAGCTGGCAGGTGTTCTTCTGTGCCTGTGCAGCTCGCTTCTTTCTCAGGATCACTGGCCCGTCAGCGCGCTCCTCATCCTCCTCATTCTGGTGGGTCCCCTGCAGGGAGCAATGTTAACCAGAGGGGCTTCAGTGCCCCAGAACAACGCAGAGCCTAAATTGCGTGTGAATCCTGAGAAATCGCTGCTTTGAGACAGTGTCCGTGTTGGGTCAGTAGCAACACCACTTGCAGCTGGAAAGCTCTTGTTTGTGGAGCACTGTGGTGCAAAGCTTAATTCAAGCAGACAGCCGCAGCAGCCAGACATTATGCTGGAAAGGCCCAAGACACTCGTCTGTAATCTGTTTACCCATCGCATACATTTATTTATTCTGACACTTCTCAGCAACGACCGCCAGTTATTAAAAAAGCCACCTGCTGAAGCCCAGAATTAAATGAAGATACCACCCAAAATCACTGCAAATCAAACTGAAATGCATTATAATCCAAACGCAGGAGAAGGAAACCCTGACTACCCTTATCTGGCTGGTCTCCTCACTCCTGGGTTACTTACATCATTCACTGTAGAACTAGACTTCCTTTCAGGGTGGCAACTTAAGATATAAATGTAGCAATGAGCTGTGTGATCACGCTGCGAGGCAGAAGGCAGAGCGCTGACATTCCTGCATGTCCTGTTTCATGTTTGCATTTGCTATCTGTGCTTCTCCCTGTGGTGGCTGACAGATAAACCTTGGAGGGATCGGGCTGGGAAAAGAAGCTTGTTTCCTGCTCTCTTTCGCACCTGAGTAAAGAGCCTAGGAGCAGCTACAGAGGAAATTGGGGGAGATGTGGGAAATATTCCCTAGGGGGTTGATAATGAAAGTTTAACTGGAAGCGGGGAGAACACAGATGTACAATTCGATTTCTTGTACAGTAAAAGAGCCTCCATTTTCCAGGATGGGAAAAAATTAAGAAAGGTTCTGAGGGTCTTCATCAAGAGGGATGGGGAAACCAGAGGACATGTGGTCACCAGCTAAAACCTGGCTGGACAAACAGTGTTCCAGACGCAGTAAGAGAAGGGCTATCAGTATACCAACGCGCAGGGACGCCCTTCTTCAAAGGAAAGGAACACTTAAAATTCAGAGGACGCTGCTATTCTATTGTGTCAACGCTGCGCTAGTGACTGTTACAGTAAACATGTTGCAGCTGAGCTATAAAAATATGCGCAGTGTATATGCGTATGAATATGTATACGGCAGCTGAGAGGGTATTAAAACACACAGGGTAAGTCTCACCTTGGCTGGCTCCTCCACTGCAGACTGCTGGTACTTCTTCATCCTCTCAAACACAGAGCGGTCCGCACAGCCTCCTTCAGCCCCATACTTGTGAGGGTAATCTGTAGGGCACCCAGCAAACCTCCATTTACACCCATCATCCCCTGGTTCCCATTTCAGTTCGATCGGGCACAGACCTTATGCTGGTCTGTTTATTAGCCCTCATTACCACCTCTGAAGACCTTACACGTAAGGTGCATGTAAAACAGGCTTGTAAGGATGTGCTGGCTCACACTCTCTACCTGGATAAGCCTTCAGGCCATCGGTCAGTGGTTGGAGTCACAACAAGCGACATGTCACTGGCAGGTGTGACAAGAGCTGGCTAGGAAACAGCACGGTCTACCCAAGTGACCTCATCAAGCAACCAAACGGCTTTGAAACTGAGGACCCCAATGGGCCACATGTAGCAACCCTCGTGTCTGTGGGAACGCACTAATGCAAACAGGGCTTCAGCTCACTACACCTGCAATCACCATGTTCATAACTGGAGAGCTTCACAAACTCTCCATCCTTCATAATAAGAGCAACTGTTTCCGGGTTTATGGACAGTGAGGGGGCTGATTCACCTGAGCTAGGCAAAGCTGAAATGAAGCAAAAACTAGATTTGGGCAGTATGGCGGTATTACAGTATACCATGGTATTTAGAAATCCCAAAGGTTTATTCTTAATGATATCAAAAATATAAACGCTCCTGTTTCTATTTAACTGATACAGTGACATTGTATTGAGGCGTGTATTGTAGTGCACAGCACATACCACCAGAGGTCAATCTCCTGGTAAGAAAGATGGCAATTGAGAGTGGTAGCAATAACACAGGATTGGGGCAAAAAAAGAAAGATAAAAAGCGGTGTCCATTCCATTAGTTTAATTTTAGATAATTTTAGATAACTTAGATTACATGCTACTGTTAGTAAACCGGTTAGTTACATTTCCCAGAGGGAGGTTACCTGGCATGCTGTGCGACAACCATGAAGTGGAGTGGTGTCCATAAAGGAAGGGAGATATTTTAAACTCTTTGCCGTCGTCGTTGTGTTTCCCTAGCGCTCGGCTTCCACACTGATGAGTCCGTTCAGGCTCTCTTTGATTCCAGAGTTTACTGTAGTCCAAATGACTTTTTTTTTTTTTTTAATACCCTCATATACCGTATACCAGCATGAAATGTGTAGAAAAAACAGATACCGGCCAAGCCCAAGCAGAAAATCTGGTGAAGATCTGAGTGGAGCTTTAATTGCCTTACAAAACCTTAGAAACCCAGTTGAGACAGAGACGCCTTCTAATTTGTGTTTTTAAGTCACAGCAGGGGAGGCTGAGAACAGGCTCCATTACAGGCGTTTACTCACTGAACAATTTACACTGTGACATTTTTTGAGTTTACATATTTGCATAATGTACATTTACAGGCCTCTGTCGTTTTTCCCCAGCTCATTATGGCTGCCACTTAAAATCTGTATGGTAGTTGACATTTTCTAGACTACAGGCACCAGGCAGATTCTGGTACACAGACACAATGAACGACGCAGTGCTGGTGACCCCCACACCATCACGTCCAGCTAAGGAGCTAGCCTGAACACCAATAGCTGCAAAGCTTGAAGAGTAGTAACAGACCTCATCACGACCCCCTCCCTCCACTGGAAGGCCCATTATTAAGGGCAGACTTTGGTTACTGATATTCTGCTTGTTCAGAGAGAGCGGCCCCCAATTCATGCCTCAGCACACAAACGAGCACTGGCCTGCATGCCAAGCAGTCCGTCGTTTATAACAGCACGGCGACCCCAATGCTGGCTGTTACTGGTTCACCTACACAAACCAGCACAGCCACCCAGAGCCCCCTCCAAAGGTCACGCTGTTGTCAGTCACACCACACAGCTTTCACCCAAGCACACACTTAATCACTGAACTCTGAGGATTCTATCCAGTAAAACAACAAAGCAGAACAGAAGTACCCCGGGGCTCCTGTAGGGGGCAATACATCCTGCATTTCATGCCAGCCTTCAAAGGAATCACTTATATAGATTTTTTGTTTTGCTCTAGATGCAGAAAATAAACTGCATCCCCTTCAGATTTGTGGAATACAGCTTTATATTTACACAGAGTACAAAGTTCAAAAAAATATTCTTTTCTTCCCTGCCAAAGCAAAACCCATCCCTCTAGTGAGAGCTGGCTGACTTATCAGAAACTAAGGACGCTGGTTGTAAGGCATATATGCACATAGACTCTGGGTTGTAGAATGAGTCAGGGATCACACAGCTGGGAAGCAGCCCCTCCTAGGCAGAGGCAGTCCAGTGGTGCCAGGAAGTGGATCTCACTCCCTCCCAGATGATCAGCACCAGGCCAGTGTGCAGCTTCAAAGCAGGAGCAGGCTGCTCCCGGATGCATCGGATGGCAGTTACATCATCCAATCAGAAGGGGAGGCTTTGTCACTCGGTGTCACACCTGCACACCACTACTTGGCGGTGGCTCTCTCCAAAGCGAAATACCGCGATAGGCTTTTCGTAAAGCCGAACAAGCATCGTCCACACTGAAGGAGGCGAGGCAGCCTGCGTGAAGCAGGCTGCGGACCGTCAGAGGCCAGGGACATGCGGACGGACCACCATACGCACACAGCCGCTCTTTGTTTGCCAGCTACAAAGGAGCTACATTGAGATGCTAATCGCAGGCAGTTTAGGGTCAAAATCAAAAAGAGGAATAAATAGTGAACAACTGAAAGTGAAACAATTGCATCTGTCACTGCCTGCCTTCAGACCCCTTCCATCCTGTTTTCCATGGACCTCCGATGAGCTATGGGCCTAAAAATCAGTCTCCAGGCATCTACACTTCGGTGAAAAATAAATTTAATGAGCAACGGGAGCTGATTTGAGCTACCACAATATTTATGACAGACTGATCTCTGCTGCGCACACTAAGGTACAAGCCAGTAATTTAATACTGAAGGACACTAAAACCTTAAAAAAAAAGAAGTTGGTAACGTTTTAATGCAATGAAATAAAAGGTTTTCTAGTAATACGATGTTTTTCTTCTGCACAGAGGTAGCACTGTTGTTCTGCTCTGGCCAATGATCAAAGAGAGTGTATTAAAGAACAAAGGAATTAATGTCAAAGAACTGCATAACTGCATTGACAAGGAAATATTCTGCCCGCCACAAGATGGCGCAATAGGGTGTACAGCAACTGGGCTGAGGGAATATTCAAGGTGGGGGAGGAAATATTGTATAGGCATCTCTGTATTTGACCACTTGAATGGATACCCCGCCCAATCAAATTTTGTGTGTCACTATTCAAATCAGTAAAAAAGATGCAGGAACTCATATGGACATAGCTAGGCTACATACAGGCAGTCCCCAGGTTACAAAGGAGATCCATTCCGGAAGTCTGTCTTTAAATGGAATCCGTGGATACATACAGTTCTTACTTAGGGTCAGTCAGTAAAATGTTTGTCTTAGTATATAGTTTATACTAGGGCTGTCAAAATTAACGGGTTAACGCGGATTAATCCAACATCATGATTAATCTGATTAAAATTTTTTACGCAATCAACCCATCTGCACCGCAGAATGACTCAAAATCCCTGAAATGTCTCTATCATCCTCTTTCAGGCGGTTTTGGTGCGTTCCATTTGTCCAGGGAACTCGTATTCCGAGTCAGATTCCGAGTTTTGAAGCCGGAAGTGACAGTATGTGCGCTCCCGTTTCTCGGATATCCGAGAAATATCTCGGAGCAGCACAGAGGATCCCGAGTTCAGAATCCAAGATGGCTGTGCCTTTTATCGACAGAAGGCAAAGTTGTAATTTTATACTGTTTAAGCACTACTTCTTCTTAAATTGGTCGCACACACTATACCGTCCAACTTATCTGTGGACGTGTTGCTACAGTTTTACATGTGAAGCACCGCGCGTAATGTGTTATCAACTGATATCAATGGCAATTAACCGGGCTAGAATTGGATTTCATGATTAGCCGGATCATTTGTCGGATTTACGGTAATTCGGGCTAATTATAAGTGAACGAAGATAAAGACCATTTAAACTGAGGTACCTTAAATCCGACTAGTTGTCCGACTAAGCAAAAAATATTGCTTTTTGATATGGGTCCATGGTATTGCACTTCTGTGGCAGATGGAATGCATCCGACTCGTGTTCAAGATGTTCAATAAACATGTTAAGTGCATATACTCCTTTTTTTCTTGAGTCTGTTTGCTCATGCAAAATGAAATATGATTAATATAGATTAAAAATCAATATTTAATCATGATTAATCGAAATTAATCCACAGCAACCCTGTGATTCAACCGATTAAAAATTTTAATCATTTGACAGCACTAGTTTATATTTTACCTTTCTATCCCCATAAAACACTTAAAAACTTCCATGTGCATTACATCTTAAATATGATAACGATGATAAATAATGATAATAATAATACAGCAATAAATCAAACTACATACTGTACCTCGAGCTAACGAACTGAAAGAATGTGTGCGCTCGTTATTACGAACCATCGTCTTTATCTTAAATTTTTAATACAATATGGCAGTCCGTTGTCGGATGTTTGTAACCCAGGGACTGTCTGTACATGGAAAGCTTTGTATTTAAGCCCTTGTGCATAAAAACCGGAGGAATTAGAAAAGTTATGGAGAGAGGGAGAGGGCTAAAATATACCCCTGCTTTTTAGTGTTTGTAATGGGCTAAGCGAGGTGCTAATTACAGCGATGCAAGCGCAGAGGTGGCCATTATGTGCTGCTGGAGAGCACACTCCCCCCAGCAGGGCATTTCACAATGCAAATGGGACAGAAGGAGAGGACTGCTGCTGACATTAGGGGCACATTCATCACAGACTGTCAGACGGAGAATAGTGAGAAAGCCATGAGGGCCCCACGGGATCCAAGGAGACGGCCCCTGGAGGGCCCTGGATCCACAGCAGCACGGCGGACGGAACCAAGCCAGCTCAGCTGCCTTCATAAAGGTCCAATTCACCTCACACACAGCAAGTGTGGCTCAAACAGGCGGGCCGAAAGAGACGTTCCTACTTAACAGGACATTTCTCTCCGTTCAGGCAAATGAAGACATGCCTTCAGACTCTGGTGGCTAAAAGGACAAACTGCATCCTTAAGGAGTAACCAGGCAGAATGTAAATTGCAGACCATCATGGCATAAATAGTCTACACACTGCTATTGGCTGGGAGGGGGGCAGGTGGATCAGAACATCATGTACATCATAGCTCAAGAAGGACACTTACTCTCTACAGCTAGCTGGGAGTCAAACAGAGCATCACCCAGCCCCACTGTGGTTATGTAGCAGGCAGACAGGCAGGCAGCCATCCCTGCTCCTAAGCTGCTTCCCCACTGAGCCAATAAGCACGGCTCCTGACGCCACAGCCCCTCCCCCCCCCACAAAGGTTGAGGCACCTAGGCGACGCGCATAAACCCGAGGAACAGGAAGCGAGGGGATGACTCACACAGACTAAATGAAGACATGCTAAAAGGGAGGGATTCAGCCAATGCTCTCAAAAATACAGGTCTGACAAGTGAGCAACAAAAAAAGCTGAATACGGAAGAGCAGGTAGATTCTCAGAAGAGACAGAATCTAAGGTCGTTCACTTTCTAAATGGTCTGTTTCTCTCCACTGGGAGAGGAGAATGTCATTTTAATAACCTCTCAGGATCACAGGCACCTACACTGTCACTTTCAGCCACTCGGCTTTTTGCTCTCTGGAGACAGACTTACGGATGTCCTCTTCATGGTAGATGACGGAGTGGTAGGGAACGTTCCGGTCCCCGAGGTAGCGATCAGCAGGCTCCACGTAATACGTGCCACGGTGGGTTCGGATGAAGCCCTCGAACTTCCCGTCCACAATGGAGCCATGGGTCAAGGTGCCCTTTTCACCTGTGGGATGACAGAAGTTCAGAAGAAGTCGGCATTAGCAAAAGAAACTGTTCTGTGCAGAAAAGCAGGTGTGCGAACAGACCGCACCATGTCCAAAGCGACCGGCGGATGGTACGAAGCAAAGTTTGCTCTCCACCTTTTTCACAAAGGCTCCCCAAAGCCGCTCCCCATTAACCTTCCGGCTAATAATAATTGCTTTTTTAATAAGGCACAGACTTGAATAATGTCAAGGATAATCAAAGTATTGCAGGCCACTGAAAACACAAAGGTCCTTTTACTGTAGAATGTGACACTCTAAATGCAACCAGGATTTAAAAGTGGTTGAATAAGTCAAGTGCATTTTACACACAAAAAGACATTTTAAACACGAGACCCTTACAGAAGTCACAATGATGCTACCCAAAGAGCAGCTATGAGAGGACAGTGGGGGGGTGGGGTGGGAGGGGTCCTGGGAGCCACACCCCGTGATGACAAGACAGAACCGAGTAGCACCTGCTTCCAGCGGGACTGAGCTCAGCCACTGCTGGGTGCTTCAGCCGCAGAGCTTCATCTCCTGCGAGAACCACCATTTCATTTTACTGCGAGAACATGTGGGCAAAGAAGGACTCCAACTAACCAAAACAAACAACAGATTCTTCAGCGTCCAATAAAAGTGAATGAGAGACCAGAGTTAGCATTCCGCTGCTGCCCAGTTGTAGGCAGGTCTTTCAGATAAGTTCAGCAACCTGAGGTAGCTGTGAGACCATGGTCTGGCTCCACCAGTCCGGAAGGGCAGCCCACCGACGTACAGCAGCAGTAACAGTGCGACACAAAGGAACAAAGCAGTACTGTGTTTGCTGTTGCATTTCATGCATTAGTTGTACTTCTATGTATTGTTGCTGGGGGGGGGGGGGGGGGGCACAAGAA
>JAODJW010000007.1:8925054-8937417 GCA_026777045.1 Hyperopisus bebe
CAAAAGTACCACAAAGAAATTTGAACAACACAAGGGGAAAAAAAAAAAAAACTATTTCAGTCAGATATGCATAATTAATCTTACACCTTTTTCTTTTGGATTTCACTATTGTTTTAGTCTGGGGGGGGGCGGGCGTACACGCACAAATAGTTATGGATTTTTTTCTACAGATCAGCTGTGGTAGGAATTGGACAAAAATCCACAAAAAAAGAGTGAGGTCACAAATGTTACTAGATCTACAAATGGACGGGAAGTACAAATGTGCAAAACCCTTTTCACGTGTACAAATTGCTCTGTATTTTTGTGGAAACGAGTTTACACAAAACAAATTTTAAAACATTTGTGGATAGTTAAAAATTTGTGGAGCATGGTACATATTTGTGTATTGTCTTCTGTGGGTTACAAATAATAAATTCCAATAAAAACTTCCATACAATGTATATTCCAAGTGCCATATCCCATGAGGCAAGTAACCTTGTAAACGGTCATCCAAATGATGAAAAAATGTTGCCGTTAACAATATTTTGCGACAGAACGTGATAAGATATGGACATTTTTATTCTGTCATTATATTTTGTGTTATTTCGAAACATATCGTCACTTTGCAGAGCCCTACTGACAGATATTGCTTGTTGGGGATCTGCTTGAAACAAAAGACATTCCCATGAAAGCCCCTGGGTGCCTGGGTGTGTTTCAGGACATACAGACCAAGAAACCCAGAGGGACGAGGCCCACAGGTCATACTGCTTACAGGTTTCAGGCACTTAGCTAACAGCTCTACTTACAGTACCTATACAAGCTGCTGTCTTTTTTTATTATTTTAAAAAATAAACATAAAACTGAATAACTGAATGGAGTCACCAGTAAATGTTGTTGCCCTTCAACACCATTCATTCCAACGATCATATTAATGACAATAAAAGCCAATTTATTTTAAATGAAGGTTTTGATTAAGTTCCATTTATTTCTACTCTCACTGGAACCTGGACAGTTCAATCACCTCTAGAAGACTAAAGCCCAGTTCATATTTCATTTTTCCACGTCCAAGCATGGTCCACCTGGTCATGCACAAAGCCTCTTGTGTAGTGCTGCCGCAATTAGTCTATGTAGTTGATGAGCACCTGAAGAGAAAACACAGGCGCCACAAAAGGCAAAACCACAGTGTCGTCTATTCATGTTTATGAAATTAATATAAATACTGAGAGTTTAATATCTTTTGTTCTTTAAGTCGATAAATACACTCATTATTAAAGCCATTAATGCCTGCTACCTTAGAATCCATTGAATACGTGCTTATGGAAATTTGTAGGCTAAAATCTGGGTTTATTATTTGTGAACTGAAATAAAAATGAATAAAACTTCAATTAGCAAAAAGTAGCACCACACCACCATCATCCTTTTGCCTTATTTACCCACAATATCCCCTTTTAAAAGATGCTGTGGTTGCTAAGCTGTCCCTTTCTTCACCAACACAAACAGAGCATCACCCAGCCCCAGTGTGGCCATGCAGCAGGCAGACAGGCAGGCAGCCATCCCAGCTCCTAAGCTGTTTCCCCAGCAGTGCTTATCGCTTCCATGATTCCCCAAAACAGTAGCATGGGTTTAATAAGCATAAGGATACAGTAAATTCATACAGATTACTAACTTCTGGGCATCACAACGCGCATCTCATTAATACTACGGACAAATGAATTAGCTTATTGTAATGTGCGCAAAAATAATAATAATAATAAAGCTGGGGTCCATTATCTAAAGCCCTGCAATAACAGTTTGTTGTCATTCTAATATTAAAGGGTCTACTTGATTTTCTGGAGGAAAATTAATCATTTAGATTAATCAACCAATCGGTAAAATAGTCAATAGACTAATTGATAGAAAAATAGTTGTTAGTGGCAGTCCTACTTAGGTAAAGAATCACAGTGGTTTAAGCAAGACTATTATGCCATAATCTACATAAAACATTTTAACAAAACCTCATTTAGTGCAATCCCTATAGCAGAACACCCAGAAACCAAGAAAAGCCAGCAGATACCAGTGAGACACACTGCCCTGAGCAAAAATGATCTTCACGTTAGGTCATTCGGCAATAGCAAACATTTCCAGGTGATGGATACTCAATCTGCTACGGCAATACTGTCCGAAGTAGTTTGTCCATGATACATGAGGCTGGGCATTTGTAATTGTTAACTGTATGCCAGTAAAAATGCCCAATGCCCACCCAGCAGAGAAAGCGCTGCTCCTTATCTGGTGTTCCAGCAAGCCCCGTGAGGCAGAACGAGGCCAAGGGAGGCTAACACAGGCCAACTGGAGGACCTTTATCTGAAACTAAAGGCCAGTCTGCACTTCATTTTAATCACTGTTTGCTTCGCCTTTGTACCAGAGTTGGAGGCTGTCTCTGCAGAGATAAAGTCATCGACTGAAGCTCTTTGGATAGGACAGTTCTGATCCTGTGCTGAGCCCAAAGGTGTCAGCATGGATTGAGACACTCAAATTGTACGTTATACACAAGAGGGCCTTGTATGCACCCAAATTCCCTTCGTTCCAACAATGCGCTGTGAATCACGGATGACAGAGCCAGCTAGTTTCACCCACATTTCTTGCAAAGAAGCCAATCTTTCCAGACTGTTGCCGTAACACTCCTCTCCATGATCACACCTGTCTGCACATATGAAGTAATGATACCTACACAAGTATGCACACGTGCAAGTACAGATATCCACACACAGAAAAGAAGGATGAACCACAACCTCAAGCTGCGATGTTACCAGAGAAGTTACACAAATAAACTGGTCACTGAATAGTTATAAGGTTATTGCTTTGTTAGTTGTTCTTGTGTAGCTCCTGCTCCAGTACTGCTTACACTGTACTTGGGCATTCACTGGAAGATCAGCCTAGCTGTACTTGACTCCTTGACAACACACGTTTGCAACGTGCTATTTGTCTCACTGGTACGTCGTTCTGGACAAAAGTGTCTGCTAAATGGGTTAAATGTAAATTACTTTAAGTAGCTTTATGAGACTCTATGACAAAGCTGCAAATAATCTGCATTCTCCAATGCAAGCGAACTGGGACTGACTGGTTTGTCTAAGGGGAAAAATAATTACACCGGAATCTAATCTGATTTGTACCACTGCTAAGAAATATTTAATCTCTGACTCATCAGGCACCAAACAAGCAAAATCTCTTCTTGACAATTTCAATTATTACTTAAGTAAGTCAGTCTCACAAAGCAATTTAAACTACTCACGCAATGCAGATTATACAGTCCAAAAATTGTGGGAAAGTGTGTATGCGTGCGTTTGTGGGGAAGGGGGCAAGTAATGTAGCGAGGTAGATGACAAGGTATTCACTGTACATCAAGGGAAATACTACTGCTAACCCATAAGCTAGCAGAGTGAGACAAAACTGGCACCCAGCAGCTTAATTGCAGTTTTAACCATGTTAAGTAATTCTTAATCACAGAGCTGGAAAGCTACAAATCTTTGTGCATTAGACAGGAATTTGTAACTGTAGCTAGTGAGAAACACAACATGTCTCTTTATTATACTGTGGAACTATTAAGCCTATACACCTACCTAGTTCAGCAGAACCCCAGACAGTGAGGTTAAATTGAAGAAACACCTTTCAAGGTTTCAAGTACTAACACAGCCCAGAAGGCATCCGTCTCAAAGGTAGTTTAGGCAAATAAATAAATAAATAAATAAATAAATAATGAGTAAACCGATTGCAGTTTCCGTGGTAACCCATTCACAATTTAAAAATGACAATCTTTGCTAGTAGTAACTACCTGACTCACCATAGATTTCGCCAGTATAGACATGTGATGTGTCATAGTCCGTTTCCGTGCCTGACATTTCCAGCTTGAAGTCTGGTGAGAATATGGAGGTGTCCCTCTTCATTCGAAGATTAAAATGTCTGAAATAAAAAATAAAACAGTTACTGGAAAATGTTCATTTTAACTATTAATTACCTAAAATGTTGCAGAAATAAACAGTTAGTCCTCATGTTTTCAGATCTTGACATACATTGATCTGAAAAGCACCTCAAGGAAAAGTTTACGATGCACCCAACAAAAGGGCAGAAAGAACGCAAGGCAGCACTCAGGAAAAACAACAATGCTTAATTTTTGGAGACATATGGAAAACCCTGGGTTTACATATGTTGTACGTTGATAGCTAGTCTTACTACTAGTAGTAGCATTGCCACATGAAAGCGTGAGCAAGAATGCAAGGCAGGACACCAGTCAAACATTTACTAAGGAAACATTGCCGCAGACAGAACGCTTTTGTGCCTGAACAGCACTGTCTCCTCTTCACGAATGAGGCTAAGCTTTATAGTCCTTGTAAGCAGCCCCAGGCGTGAAGTTTTCCATCTTTGTATGTATACAGGATGCCTGGGCAACAAACAAGAAGCTATCCCCATGGATTTAGTCTGTTAAACCTGAAAACAGGAAAACATATTCCAGGCTCAGTACCTTATGGTTCACATCATCTGTTGCAGCGGATACTTCCCTAATTCAAGCAAAGAACTAGATAATGTTCGGAACAACAATGTACTCCCCAGACAGCCCCTCCCCCCAACTAATTCCTACTCCCCCCACACACCAACTTCTATAATCCTCACCTCTGCATATTATCTATTAAAAGTCCTTTCATGTGCCACCTTTGCTGCCATCTTGCACTGCTTCAAATTTGGGGGAATTACCAGTGCAGATCTTCATCCAGATAATGTTTATGTGATATAGGAATAAGACCCATCAAATACTTTTTGAGTTATGCTCATAATGTAAAGTGTTTTCTACATTCACCATTCCCAATGCTTCAGTTATGGTCTGACTTGTCTTAAAATGTATCCACTTCTAGCTCTTCACCCTTACAATGTGTCAGCAGAGTTTGAAAAAGATCCATCAAATATTGTTTGAGCTGTCACACTGGCCGGCAACCTGACTATGGCAGCCAGAGAATACAATATTATGTGCTTTAAGTTACATCCAAAACTAAAATCAGAGTTAAAAGGAACATCAACAAAGTAGACTTTTTAGTTTTGAAATGCCTACATATTATGAGAAAGCTAAGAAAGCTTAGTCATCATACTTCAAGCGGTGTTTGATGACTACAAAATCAACAAATTTTAAAAAGTCTTTTTAAGGCTTCACTGCAGGCCTTATAGAAGATCAGTAGTCAGGAACCCAGTAAGAGAGCTAATGGGCAGCCAGCATAGTGAAGAGCAGCATGTTCAAGCAAAGGACTATTTTGTGGAGAGACCTAGAGGCAACACTTCAAACACTGCTGTGTTCCTGATGGTTTCATCAAGTGGGTTCAAAGAATTAAGGAAACATCCTTACAGGGGAGATTCGCAGCATTTCACAAATGTTATAAAAATGCTTTGAAAATCATTCATATGCTTTATGTTGTGAAAGCGAGTCCATTACTTAAAATTCCTGAAAAATTGGGTACAGTTTCATATTGTTTAAAATATATTTTCTTGCTTTCTACATTTTTAAAACAATACTAACCATATAACATTGCCTGAAGTCACTAAATGTCATTTTAATGAAAGCTACACAATTTACACGTGGCTCTATAAATAGCTGTGTCACATGTCATGTTTTAGCCCTGTTGGAAATTCTGCGTCCTTGTGCTCAGCATCTGGAATCAGAGTGTGACAGAATAAATCAGTTTGTGGGGCAAACAGCCAAAACCAGACTTCGGATTTAAATTTTAAGGCTCTTTGTAAGGTTCTCAGATTTAAATTAAGCCTTAATTACTGCAGAGGGAAACCTGGTATTAAGCATCATCTGTGTGGCCAGGTGTTCCAACAATCACATTATGCCAATTCACTGTTTAGCCTTGACACGGAATGCTATTCACTGGTCTCCCCTGAGGGAACAGACTCAATTCCTGGACAGCACTTCACCTTGAGAAACCAGCTGGAGCTTACCATCCAATCAAGACCATTACGACACATACCAAAGGGAAGTGGTGGTCCTTGTAAACACTGCTTTGTTTGCTAATCCATCCAATATTCAGATATTTATAACTATTTTGGGTGCTGATTTTGCATGAAGGGGTGTCCCTGCAGGCACAAATAGCCACATAGCTTCAAACTGTAAAAATCAACATTAATGGCACCAAAAATATGTGCTTTCAATTTCAAAACATCATTAGTGAGTTAATATAAGAATGCAGAACCCCAGACAACTCCCTTGAGTTGCCATGATGCTGGAAGCAGATTAGGTAACAATGAATGCTGAACCTGCTACATTACTATAATCAGCCACTCTCCCCTGAAACAGAATCATCCACAAACAGAAAATGACCATTATATTAAAGTTTCAAGGCAGGGTGGCTGGTTGTGTTGCAGTTACGGACATCAACTCAAGGTGATCATTAAATCAAGACCCAGGAAGGGTTCATAAAATTTAATCAATATCAAAGTCATTAACCTGAACTGCATCTGCAGTAAAATCAGAAACAATAATGCAAGTTGTTTTGACTGAAACATTGTGGCCCAGCTGTCCAGAGTGTAGAAGTACACTGGCAAGAACACATCGCAACACACTACAGGCAACAGATCCAAAAACGGCAAAACTGGCACACAGTTAGAAGATTATTTTTGTATTGCAGAGCTAATACACAGCCCTTATCTTTGGACATAGGCTTGGCCACAAACTTAAAATTCTGATGATATTACTATAAAGAGTACTGGTCTGAGTATTCTGCAGATTTTACCACATTATGCATCATGTTTATATATGGATGTTTGTTTCCAGTCAAAGGTATTTTAAAAACTGTTTGGATAAAGCACTAACAGATGCTAATGCTGCGGAGTTAATAACCCACAGCACCGCATTGCATTCTGGGGCATTGTTCTGTATATATGGAATTTTGGGCTGGCAGTGAGCCTGTCCAAAAGTCAAACAGGGTTTCATTATGACAATTAGAGAGCCCATTTGGAAACAAATAATCCAGAACACTTGCAGGTTATAGAGTTTCCAAATGTCCAAACAAGGGATGGGCCTAGACACAGGCTACGGCACAGCGGCTTCACTAGCAGCGCTCAAAGTGCTAAGTGGTTGGCAGATCCACCCCCCATATGTAGAGCGGTATTTTTAGCACAATGACAGCTAGCGAACAGCTCCATCTGCAGAGAGTGCCTACTGTCAGCTACAGCAAATCAGGCGCGGCAGACGGAATCATGCTTGACACTAGTGAGGATATGCTATTCCAGAAGTAGGGGGCAGGAGCACAAACTGAGGTGGGTGTCACTTTTGCTATTATTAAACACCTGATAATCTGAAGGATGGTTCGAAATGCAGGTGTAGCCCTGCTGTGGCAGCTTTGAGCAATGTATTTAACTGGAAGAGCCCTAGATGACAACCAACCACAACCACAATGTCACCCGGCCTGAGACCCATGGAGGTCCTGGGGCAGGTAGCTTCCACAGGACTAACCCCTAAGATAAGGCTCTGAGCCAGTGGTGTAAACACAACCACTTTTAGCTCAAAGGACAATTGACAAAACTAACAAGACAATTTCTTCCAGTCTATCAGTCTATCATGGCACTTCTGCTCACATTACATAGTTGATTTGGGATTTGGAAGACACCAAATATTTTCTATACATTCAAACTGTTACATGCTCAACCGTGTGTTGCCAGTTCTAGTCATGTCTAAAAAATAAAAACTTTGCACATACTGCACTGGATGTCACTTGCTGAGAAGGGCAACCATATGAGAAGTTTGCTTGTTTGTAACCTGGCTGTTTTGCCCCCCCTCCCCCACTCCGCCGTACTGTAACACCTGCGCCGAACATCTGAATACAGAACGTTGGAACTGGCAGGGTGATGTACAACCCCGGCCAAACTGCCAGCCAGATGGTCCAACACAGGCCTCACCTGCCCCGAGAGAGCTGCTTGGATTTCAAAGGGTTTAACAGCCGACACATTTCATCTGGATATACCTCTTAGCTGGAGGACCAGAAAGCAAAAGCAAACACTCAGAAAGAGTCCAGTGAAGGGATATAAACAGTAGTCATTTAGAAAAAGACCAACAACATTCGCTTTGACATTTACCCAAAAGCTTTGGGCACAAGGGAGGGAACAACCCAGGACAGGGCGGCAGGCCAACGCAGGGCACACTTTATCATAATTAGTATAAAAACTGTCTCTTCACATTGTTTGGGCCAAAACGATAAAACCCCCACATATCCAGACCATGAAAATTCACAGAAATTTGTCAAACAGTAAAATTCAACAAGATGAGGCGGATTACAACAGAGGTCAGTTTCCCCCATAGGCACGATTTTGTGTACACTGAGGGCCTGTATTAGCCCCCCTTATCGGAGGCTAGATAATTGGTGCTTAAAATAACTCCAGCTGTTCCTGAGGACAGGGACTACACCGCTGATAATTAACCTTGTCGATGTGGAGGGCTGCTTCCTGGCTCATTCACTGCAGCGGCTGCCCGAGGTGCTCAGTGCAGTGCTGGGCCGCTGGCTACTTGCTGTGTATGTACGTGTGTGATTTGCGGGAAACTGTGTTCCTAGTGGCCCAAGAGGCTGCACTGATGCCGAATTGCATAACAGGCAGACAGTAACAGGGCACTTTAATGGGTACCATTTGACTTCTCCTCCTCCCACCAGTTCATCCTCATTTTTTCTATCTGCAAAAAAAATCCACAAGTCACAGTGATTGTGTATACCAGAACACATACTGCGGTGCAGGCATGCTTAAACAAGCAAGACCACTCAGGATGCACGTAACATCACATGAAGACTGCTTTCAGCCCATTATCACATGAGGGGAAAAAAGCTCTCAGCCAATTCAACACAGCCACCAATGGAAATGACCCACAACAAAGGGCCTGAGCAAAGGAGGAGGAGGACAGAGACTGACCATCATATGGATCCATTAACTTATATTTCTGTTAATACATGGTTCACTCCTACCTTACTATTCTCAGTTTTAGTGCTTCATATTACCAGATACATGCACGCATGCACACACACACGTAGTCATCTTTGTGGGGATTGTCCATTCATTTCTATGGGCAAAACCCAGATCCGAACAATGACAACCTTAACCCCTACCAAGCCCTAACCTTAACCATAAGTAACCAAATAAAATACAAGACTTTTGGCATTTTTAGTTTTTTGATTGCAGTTACAGATAAAACTGAATTTCCCCTTGTGTGGAGTTTACGTGCGTCCTCTGGAACGTGGAGTGACGACCTCTGGTCAGATGACTCTGTCCACTTTCAATATTCATGAGGATTATGACAGAATAATAAATTTGCATTATTTATCATTCTATATCCTTTGCTGCTAGATGCTCCGCTCCGTAAGAAAGAGAGGTCAGTTTTTATAATCAATACCAAAGTTATTTTCCAAAGCAATCACACCTCAGCAAGGCAGTGCAACAAGTGCAATGCTGGGCGGCTGTGGGAGGGCAGAGGGCTGTGGAGAGGAGCCAATCAAAACGCAGAATGTACTTAAGATAATCTACATCTTCAGTGCAATACCTTGCCCTTGTAAGACTTGATACAAAACCTAAAGGCAGTTTATAATATAAATTATTTATATCCAACTTTTACACATAACCAGAATACTGTTCTTAAGGCCTTAACATTTCTAACTGTGCAAATTGCAATGTGTGTTTGTGTTGGGGGCATTTTCTACCCGCCCCTCTTCATTTTGCGGTAGTGCCCACGAATCTGTCAGCTTAGCAATACAGCAAACACAGGGAATATGATCACACCTATGCGAGTTGCCCTGCCTGAGCCCCACAAGACCCTCGACCTTCAAGGTCCACAGCTGATGCTCTATGTCTCAGAGACCCACCCAAACCACATGGGACGGCCATGCAGACTTGCCACCCACAGCACGTGCAGGGCGGGGGTACAGCTTTCAAAACGAGAAGCATCACTTGGGCATCACCTGGTAAAAATCCAGATATGATTGCCATCTCTTAATGGACATAAGGCAAACTGCTCTCTCTACACTGACAACAGGATGGAGAAACCATTCACTCCAGAAGGTCTTTCTGAACCACCTGTCCTGCAGTGAGCACAAACAGGAGGAATGGACAGAAACTTTTATTTTTTAAATCACAATTCATGAATTCAGAACAGATGGAGGAGAGAGAGGGAGAAAGACCTTGCTAGAGGGAAAGGACAAACTTTACCATCTGAAGAGCAAATTCTGAATCCATTTGTTATCTGTGCAGTGTCTACACCCCCCAGGGGACACGGAAAAATGAAGAAATGAGATTATGGGGGGACAAAAATCACAGGGTACATATTATATGAAAGGTATGGGGGCAGGGCGGGGTGTTCAAGGCAAGAAAAAAAACTGCAGGCAGCAAAGAACAGTCATTTTAAGAAGAAATGGTAGAAGGTTCATGGGGCCTAGCCTACAGTCTTGGCCTGAGTACTGGCATCACAGAGGAAGTTCACAAAACCAAGCTAATGGACCTGTCTGTGTGGCTTTTGAATGACGAACAAGTAGTATGAAACACGCAATATATAAAGAGGCTGATAAAATCGTCTAAGATTAAGGCTACTCACTGACAAAGCGTGGATAAAGTCTCCAAGTGTTTAGGATGAAAAAAGAAGTTGTCTCACGGGAGGAAATGCTGAGAAGCGATGTCCCCCACATTTAAAGTCATTAAAAATTTTAGGTATATCAGAGAAAAACAATGTTCGTATTGGTCAGTCCCTAATCTACACACAACTCAACCAGCTCAGAAACACTGTAATCTGCCATTTAGGTGCAGCCCATAAAAGCATAAGATCTGTTTATACAACAGATCAATTTCTCAGTGACCGCTTATTCAGTTATGGTCACAGTGATTCATAGCCTGTCCTGGGAAACCTGATCCATGATTACACTGTATTATTACTGGATTAACAGAATGTTAAAAGGAACCAGAATACAAGGGCTGATGGCAATTTGTCCAAAAGAAATCATGCATCCCCACAGAAATTAGGACCAGCCAGGGCTACATGCTGGTCTAACTCATGAGTATTGGAAGGGGGTACACAGCCTGCTGAATAAAGGGGTGTGTGTGTGTGTGTGTGTGTGCGCGCGTGTGTGTGTTAGGGATGGTAAGACGGGGTGGGAGGGTCCCAGGCCTAGCCTGCCCTCTGCCCTGGAATTAGAGCAGAAAGCAGCACACGGCCATAGTTACTAATATATAATTATTAGCAGAAGCCAAATGTCTTTATTATTTAGAAATGTGACCAATAATTTCTGACCAATAATTTTGTATTTAGATTGATTCCTACTCTCTAAACTGTTTCTCAATCGTACTCCCATCTCCAGTTCTCCACTGCTGTTAGTGACCAATCTTCTGCAAGTCTCTCAGCCAAGTCTCGTTCGAGTTGGAGACTTGTACAGTGATGCATCGCATTGTATTGTATCCTGTTGAATCATGCTGGATCACAACAGGGCTGAATCTTATCGTATCACAAGGTCTTTAACATATCCGATTGTTGATAATGCATCAAGGTATGTATTGCATCACCTCAGAAATGGATGCACATACCTAGCGTGCGTGTGTGTTGTTGAGAGCTGGGGCTGACTGCAAGTAATCTCTGTCACAAGAATCATAAGGAAAAGCAAGACATGGGGATGGCCGAAGTGAGCAACAAAGGACACAAAGTTAAAAAAAAAAAAAAAAAAAAAAAATCAATAAAGCAAAGCGATACCAGCCAAAGATGAGTGTTCTGAGAAAACACTATGAAGACTGCTTCAGCAACCACAAGCCACAAGGCAATGTGTCACAATGCAAAGCAGACTGGAAATGAAAAGGTCAACAGCAATGTAGCACCAGGGCTCCAAAAAACAAAGATATTGTTTTTATGTTTTTTTATATATATATATATATATATATATAAAAATAAATTAAAAATATATATATATATAAAAATAATATCTTTGTTTTTTGAAGCCCTGGTGCTACATTGCTGTTGACCTTTTCATTTCCATATATATATAAACCCACCTACAGCGCAGAATGACTCAAAATCCCTGAAATGTCTCTGTCAACCCATTTTGGGCAGTTTTGGTGCATTCCATTTACCCTGGGAACTCGTATTCTGAGTCGGATTCTGAGTTTTGAAGCCAGAAGTGGCAGAAGTGGTTTTATACTGTTTAAGCAGTACTTCTCATTTGTGGCTCATTAAATCAGTCGCACACACTATACCGTCCAACTTATCCGTGGACGTGTTGCTACGGAGTTTTATACATAAAGCATGGCGCGTAATGTATTATCAACTGATATTGCCAACAATGGCAATTAACTGGGCTAGAATTGGATTTCATGATTAGTCTGATTATTTGTCGGATTTACGGTAGTTCGGGC
>JAODJW010000007.1:8947222-8987200 GCA_026777045.1 Hyperopisus bebe
ATACCTTTGGTGCCATCACAAATGACCTAAACAGCTGTACATTTGACCCCCTGCACGTGCAAAGTCTGGAGCACTGTGTTTATAGCAAAAATTAAAAGTGCAAACTCAGTAATTGAAGGTGATGTTCACTCACAGCCCAAATCAATTGACTCCATCCCACCAACTCAGCATACCTTCTATCAGCATGCAAAACGAAAGCTGCAGGGAGAAGTACACATCTGGAGACAGCAGAATCCCCAAGATCCCTGACCCAGGCAAATGGGGTTGGGAATGTAAAGACAGAACCTAGGTGTGGGTGCCATATTGCACTAATCCGGCAGATGCCAGCAGATGCCAGCCAGGGACGCTCACTGCTACTCTACTGTGGCTGCCTAGTCGCATGCAAAGGAAACTGCAAATGTTATTGAGATGGAATTTGCTGGGCCACATTCTGCAAGTGTGAAGGAGGTTGCACCAACAATGATATGGAGATCTTATATGTTCTATATATATTTTATATAACCAAGTCAAGTATTTTTTAGTGTCTGACTTTTATTTGAAAAAATCTATTTTAGCGCTCAATTTGTTCATTTTCATAACTGTGAAAATGACATCTGGCCTTGAAAATTATTTTAAAACGCCTGAAATGGATTCATCACACCAAAAGCATGGAAATGTATATACTATACAATAATCTAGTTCAAAGAGGACCTGAGATATGGACATTCACTTTGTTCGGTAGTGGCCATACTGGATGTTGGGCAAGCAGGTCACCAAAGGTCGATTCCCAACTTGCATGTGCAAATTGCAAAAACTTCACACCAAGTGCACAAGTTTTCAGAATGACGGCACACTGCCTCCCTGCTATAGCTCAACACTAATACAAAAGGTTAACAGCATAATACCAAAGAATAGAAAAATGAAAATAGTAATAAAAAAAACAATTTTGCAAAGCAAGTGATGTACAAAATTCACATTAAATTCAAGGTAGGGCTGCACAATATTGGGGAAAAAAAAATATTCATATTGCCATATTATGACATTTTTGCCATATGACATTTGTCTCAGTCTAAGGAGAAACCAGTTGTGCAATTCACTGAGAGTTTTCAGTTTATGCAAGTGACAAATCTTAAATCTCTTGAATCTCTTGCAACAATACTAAGCTGCCATCCAGTAACCAATAAGTCTAACTATACCTAATTTCAGGCTTGTACACAAATCAGCTTGTACACTACACTGAAAGATCTGGGATAAGAGTTCAGTGTTTATCGTCACATGCTAAAAGGGAGTGACACATTCAAAAGAAACAGGAAGAGGCAAAACAGTAGGTCAAAAAAGGCCCTTTTGGGAAAGGAAGTTTTGTTCAACCTAAACAACATTTACAGATTCTCGTAGAAAAAAAATGATTTAAGGAAAACAAAATATGTAATCCCAAGGCTGCCATATATACACACAACAGCATGTCATAGTATGATGGATTGTAGCCATGCTAGTGCGAGTGTGTGCGCATACGTTTTGTACTTTGATTAAGGCATTAGTGGCAACAGACAGTGAGAGAGCCAGCAAGGAGAGGCCTTGGGCAAAGAGCTATTTTTAGGCCTTGAGCAGCCAGCCACACACAGCGAGGCGGAGGAGATGCAGGGGGCCACCACAGCAGCAGCAGAAGCTCCCATAGCAGGCATTCAGGGCTTCATCACAACACTGTCACCATCTTACTCAAGAATAAATAAGTCATCCACATTCTTCCATATAAAGCTGCTAACACAACAAATTTACTTCGAATAGCTGGAAGTGGTGGCAGGTTAATTAGTTATTTTATGTTTAATTTTGACATCATACCAGCAACTAGGGCTAAATTCATGAAGTAAAACAGACAGGTAAAAACATCAATAAGTTATCTGCACTTAATTATAAAAAGTTACAAACTGTTAAAAGGAACTAAATAATATGATTAAGATGATTTTTTTCAATTAAAAAATAAAATTTGTGGCAGGAACAGAACAAGTTGCATTTCTGGCCATACCATCTTCAGCAGCTGCCTGCTGCTCATGCGTGGTTAGAACCATCGGCCCAAATGAGTTTGCACGTGGATGGTGGCATTTCTATGCAAGTGTGGACGTCACATGTGTCACGCGGAGCAGAAACTGGGGTATGTATTGTGGTAGATAGGGGTTAGACACCCTCGTTCTTAAAGTGGTACTTTATTAAATATACACAGCAATACTGCAAAGTTGTAAAATCATATCCAAAATGACCAACCCCAACAAGGTTCAAAATTAGAGCAGGGACAAGGATGCTTGTCAAGATCAAAAGGGACAAGACTCAAGGCTGTGAAGTTAACGGCACAAAAAGAGCTTCACATGATTTATCACAAATTTAATATGCCACTTCTGACAATGAGATCGAAGGGGGCTGAACATTAAACACTATCTGGGAAGGCTTGGAAAAGCATGGACGTTTGCAGGCCAAAGGCTACATGCAAGTATTGCCTCATTCAATCACTGCTTAGCTTCTTCCATCTGGAATTACCATATAAACAGGCAGCCAAGATACAAAAGTGAATATTCCCAGCATTCATGACTATCAAAGGGTTAATGTTCCTGTGTGTTCCATGAACTTTTCTACCCTGTCAGGGGGTGCAGCAAGTCCCGAGAAACAGCTCATATGGGACTCCTGTGGATTACAGCATATCATTGCGCCCACAGGTGAGCTCCAGGATAGAGCAAAGAGCAGGAACAACATGACTGCTGCTGCTTCAGCAACTGCGCTAGGAAAATTTAGGCTTGTCTGATACACCCTAGCTTTCTCCAAGACAACCATACGTCTGTGACACTCATGGAATGGCAGTTACAGATCAAGTGAACATAACACCAAGAATGCCAAGTCAGGAGCAAACACAGACACAAAGAAATAATACTTTTTAAATAAAACATTACATAAAGGCTGCCATCCTTGTAATTGAGACAAATACAGTGGACTCATGTGCAACAGTAAACACTGTCCCTTTCCTGCTAGAAGCAGACAGACTGACCTTCCATGTGCATGGAAGTCAAGGTGGAGAAACTTGTCCTCATGTGACAGGGCCCTCCTGACTCGCTGGTGCTTGTTGTGCAGAACATCTGTGTCATATGACAGGCCCTCATAGTGGTGGATGTAATTGTTCAGGGGATTCTCGTACTGACCTGCAAGAGAGAAAGGAAGAGTGCCAGTTAGCCAAGAACAAAAATAGCAACACTTGATCTTACATGGCAATGCAGCTGCTACCTATGGTTCCTTACAGCTGATAAGTAAAAGAGCAAGGTGCGTGTGTGTGTGTGTGGGCCTGCTGTGCATAATTCCTGGGCCCACGACAAAATTACCTCAACTAGGCCTCCCATGACATGCAACCCCGACCCCTGCCCCCCCACCACCACAGCCCACACCCGGGGGGCAGCTTCCCCAGCCATCTCCCTGAGAGGGTGTGCTTCACAGTGCGTCGCTAACCTGGGATTGTCCACTTTGGCTGCTACTTTTAAGAACAGAAAGGTTACACATATGATGCGGATGTTCCTACCGAATAAATGTGGAGGAATTGATCTGTTTTCTGCTTTTCTACTGTTTGTGTTTTGATGAAATGCTGTGAGAAATTGTTAGACTGTATGGTCAATGTGGACCCTTCAAAGAGGAAAACAAGGGTGCGTGTAAAGCTTGATGTTTCTGTTAATGTTTGTAGAGGTTTACCCCGCCCCCACATCCTGCCTTTCATTCAAAGAGAAGTGTGTTCTCCTGGGGCTTCACTGTGGAAAGCTTCCATTGTAACAGGGGACACTCTGGCTGCAATCAACAGCAGGGTCCCATTTACTGTCCATTTACTGAACCACAGACTGCATACAGGCACACTAACAACACTCTGTATGCAAACAAATATCCAACCAATTTCTAAACTTTTTTAATCAAGAGTTTTTCCTCGATATCTATACAAATATGAACAGAAAGTTTCTAGGAACTAATAATGCATTTTGTCGAAAAACAGACATATTCTATGTGCAGCAATGAATTCAGTTTGTGACCCCTGGTCTCCTGTGGACACAAAGTGTTTTATTTCCTGGCATAAAGCTAATGCTCAAACCCCACATCGATCTCCCACTGCAAACAAGGCCCCTGTCTGTCTCGGCTTTCCAATTCCCAGCCCCACACGCAATCTGTCAGGCCTGAGTACGCCACTCAACAGCAGTTCTAACAGGATGTTCCCTTTGGAAAGGAAACTATTATGACTCATCGCTACAAAAAACTCTGTCTTCATTAAATAATGCATGATATACCTTTGCATTGGTGTGAAGACATGACATTAAAACAAATGTTAGTCAATTCTCCTTCAGACTACTCAACTCTTTCTGACCAACATGTGGTATAAGTATGGGGTAAACCTAGTGTTACAGGTTACAGACCAGGACAATTGCTAAGATTTTAAGATATGCAGGACTTAGCCCAAGTTGTCCAGCTGAGAGCATGGCAGTTACAATATTGGAGCCAAACAAATCATTCAGGGCTCATTCGGATTCATTCAGGGTTTCAGTCCCAAACGCCCCAGCCTCGCGATGCCTCTGGTACAGATGTGAAGCTAATGAAAGCTGCTTCGAAAACAATATTCACGTACAAGCACATACTCCATGTCTGATGCGACAACAAATTAACTACAAGTTCGCCTAGTAGTTTATGCACAGAAACAAGTCCTCTAAAGCTGCAAACAATAACTTAAGGTATTTACCCCATAGAAACAAACTAACAAGGCAATCTATATATTTCATGAATGAATTGTGGGAGTAACCAACAGCCCCTGAAAGCAATGCCAAGTGGAATTTTGAAGAAAAAAAAAAACTTTAAAAACATCAACTGGACAAGCAGAGCACAGACCACACAGCAGTGAAAACAGTTTTGTTTCAGGCTGCCCTCGTGCGGTCATCTATGTAGGCACATCTCAGATCAGCTAACAATGGCTGCTTCCAGTCCCTCCGCAGATCCTGAAAACCAGAGGGCACCAAGCTGAACCCTTGTCGCCCAGCAGGCTAGTGAGGTAAACTCAGACAGTCACAGACCAAGTACAAATGAGGCTGATCCATGCCCCAGCACAAGTGAAGCCAGAAAGCATAAGGCATGTCCCAGCGGCCACTGGCCAGGAGAAGCCCACACTGCCTTCAAGACTGCTTTGCTTACAGCCCACTTGGGCAGTCAAGTGGACAGATCAAGGCAACAGGACTTTAGTCTGAAGATATAGAGGGGAGCTTGATACAGTTACACAAGCCAGGGCAGTAGGAGGTCAGCGACTCCTTCTGCAGTTCACACAGGCGCTTAGCGCTTTCATTCCACCAGAAAGGTTTGCTGCTGAACAGCTAAAAATCCCAGTACCACACCTACACTAATCATATTTCACAGAAATGGGTAAACAGGTACAGGGCATTTGTAAACAGTAAGGGAAGATGGAACAGAATACTTAACTTCTCACCTCCTGGGGTTTGGAAAAAAAATCTATTTAAAAGGCTGGATAAAAAAAAAACACCACTCAAACAGAATAGGGCTTGGATAAACATTTCATTTGAAACTAGAAAATAAACAGCAGAGCTAAACCAGGGGTTGGGATATACTGAACCAAACAAAAATGAAAGTACCATAATTTGCTGAAGGACATTAGCTAAATTGCAGTTCAATGTTATATGAGAACAATCCACAAAGACCCTCTACTGTGTAATTCTTACCCATATTGAAATATTTCAGAAGGGGGAAAAAATGGTAACACTTGAGGCGACAGGAATACTTAGTAGTAACTACTGAAGTACGAGTCATGAATAAATCATCAACGACTATAGTCACTACTTAAAATGAAAGATGTGTCATGATTCATTAATGATGAACAAACATGACATCAGTATTTCACTTCTTATTGATTTGTTCCAATAGTTCCTTCAGTAGTTCCCCAAGATTTACAGAATTAACAGATACACTAACAGATATAAATGATGCCTCACAATTCATTATTGAACAAACATTAGATCAGTGTTTTACACGTTATTCATTATTTGTTCCTACATTACTTCCTTCACTAGTTCACGAAGGTTTTCATAATTAACACAGAGCAACACATACAACTGCTTGAGATAAAATATGCATGACAATTCATTATTGATGAACAAACATGACAGTTTATAACTAGCACTTAAGTTTGTGGTTAATACATAACTAATAGCAAAATACTACATTATGTGTCTAAGTAGTGATACCAAAAAAACTACCATCAGTGCAATAGAAAGATGTAAATGGCCATTTATATTTCTGTAAAACAAGTGATGACAGCGAGTTGCAGCTTGTCCCCATTCATCTTCTCCAGCAAATGACCCAGGTGAATCAGAAGGTCAGATGAGTACGTGTGGACTCTTTTGACTTGAGCATTCCTGCTCCAAGCATGCGTACGGCCACCTGCCTGTACAATAGGAAACTGAAAAATAGCATCTGAAACTGCCCAGTTTGCTTTGGTAGCTGATAGTTCAGAGGCTAAGCGACAGATGGCAACTGACAGCTGGAGCACATGGCCTCACCTCAGCTTTGCAGACTCCATGGACAGTCCCCTCTCTGCAGCTACCTGCACAGGCAGCTGAAATTAAAACATCTTTCTTTTTTTAAAAAAAGTTCCACCAGCTATTTGCTACCTGAGCAAATATCAGATTACATTTTCCTCATTGTGCTGTAAAGTGCAATTTTTTTTTTAAAGTGCCATAGAAAGCATTTTGTTTTTCAGTACTTTAAATTGCTCTTTTTTGTGAGGTCAACATTAATATGTTGATGAACTCTGCTCTAACTGGCTTGTTTCCGGCGAGGCACTGCAATGGCTCACACAGAAACCACATCTCTACAGCCATGCGCCGCATAACGACAGTTTGATGAACTATGGATCTCATTTACAACAGTGATCCTTTAAGATTATAACAGAGCAATTCCCATTGTCTTGCGACGTTGTAGCGTGACGTTACTCATGGGTTTCTGGTGATGCTGATACAAACAAATCTACTGCTCCACCAGTCATGTAAAACACATACAATCATATACAGTACATAATACAGTAGTTCATTATGATAATGGGTTTACTATACTGTAGTTTTTATTATTTTAGTGTACTCTTTCTACATTGCCACACAACTGTAATGCTCCCACTTCAGCCTCAGCACAACATTAGCATTATTATAACTTTGTTCTTAGCATTGCAACAAGAACATTACAATTATTTTACATCTCACTAAACCAATGATTTTACGATGCTACCTTCGTCATCCAGTTTTCATGAAGAAATCCAAACAGCAAGCGAAGCAGCTCGTATATGTGTTGTTATGTATTTAGACTTCGGCTTTCAATTTTTTTGACTTGAGTATGGAATACATATTTGTTTAGCTAACCAAAAGTAGGCTTCTGTACTGCCTGTAGCAAACATCTTGACGATGTCAGTATCACAGACTTCGTAAAGCAGTCTACTACTCCCCTGCTAACCTGGGGTAGCAACTTAGTTGGAACCAGGCGACTAAATGAGTCCAACTAGGGGTGCAATAGTACATAAGAGTCACGGTTTGGCACAGACTCTCGAGTTGATGGTTCTGTACAAACTCAGTACAGCAGAGAAAACAAAATGCATTTTGAAATGTATTAAATATGTATATAGAAAGACAACCAAGAACTGTTGTAAACCAAAGGCAATGCATCTGTTGTCGTGTTTATGCAAAAAAGCATCCGTTTGTTATATTGTAAACAAAAATGTTAAATTATGAATATTATGTTGTCCTATGTAAATCTCATGTTCTCTATTACCGATAACGATCACATATCTGTAGCAGTATACACCCCTATAATATATTTAATCACCATTTAAAAACTTGACAATAAAGAAGCACATTTTTCCAATACCAGCTACTTAATCTGCTAGAAAACCAGCAGACTGTAGATGGCTTAATAAAACTGGCTAGCCACTGCCATTCTCAGACTCAAAAACAAAACTCTGCACACAGAAACTGCAGTATTGACATTTTTCTTTAAAAGGAAAAAACGGAACTTTTCAGGGAAGCCCCACAGCATGTTTCGACTTCTGTGGGTACTGCGAAATTTAACACTTGGAAGAAATTGGCAGGTGTGCAAGACATTTCACGATGGTCTCTACAGACAGAGGAATTCAAAACAATGACCAACCACCTCATTCAACTCAGCTGTCATCCAAAGACTCTTAGATGCCACAACCTAATAATGACCTAATGAGGGAGTGAGGGCAGTCAAGGGTTGCCATGACAACTCCCAGCATCACAATATTTTCCTAGAACCATCACACATGTTTGAAAACTAACCCCTAATCTCATCATGTAATGGCATTGAGGGAAAAGCAGATTTAACTACAGGGGAAGCTGAAGATCTAGGTTACTTAAATATAATTTTAGTTACTGGAGCAGGTGGTTCACATAGGCCCAGGGCAAGGGGGAAGACCTTCAGTTTAAGTAAGAATAAAATGAATGTAAATAATTCAGCACAAGGCAGGCAAACTGACAAGCTAGATAAAAACTTCTGCTGCAAGTATGCTTTGGATTGGGCCCCATTCCTCCATCTCACCTGCGCATAAGGAGAGATAAACACACATATAAATCTGCACAAGGGCTCCTGAAGCAGCATGGGATTGAGGTGAGAAATTCCAGCAGCTGGTCATTCATTACACAGCCCACACTTATCACTGGCAACTGTGCAGAAAGGAAGACATACACTTAGCATGGGTAAACATAGCCTACTCTGATGACTAAAGCCACTTTTAATCATTCTGGCTCACAGAGCTGGTCAGTCTATCATGCAGTGTCAATGAAGGTCATAGAAGCTTGACCCATTCATGAAACCCAAACCCAGGAATCTTGCACCTGGCCAGAAAATTGAAATGCCAAATTTCTTCAGTGTTGGCCAATTTTCACGAAGCTCTACAGTTCAGAGCCTAGTCTCCTCAGTTTACTAAACAGATTGCCCTACCATTGTGGTAGCTGAATTGGAACTTAATGACTACAGTGCATGCATTTTTCAATATTAATAAATTATGCCATTTAAAATATTTCAAAACATATGTACAAAGGTAAGCAAAGAAAATACAGTTGGACTGAAAATCACTGTACTCTGAGTATTATTTGGAAAAAAACAGTAGGAATGTTGCCTACACATAAAAAGCTCTTTTGTAAAAGATGTGGCAGTGTTTTCAGCCAATGTTTGCAGGAAGCATCGAGAAGCTTAGGACTGGACACAAACTCAAGCCGCCTTTCATTTATTTTGACGTGAAAATGTGTGGCACCAGCACATCGGGATGCACGACCTGACAGTAACTGCTGCAGCATCCTATGTAGCGTGACCAAACCCTGCATCCCAACCCCGCCATGTGCGAGATGGGTATATACCTTCTCCATGTGTTGCGAGTTTTCTACAGGTGTTCTCGTTTCTTCCAGCAGGCTAAACATATGCAGAGTTAGGCACTCTAAAAAACCAAAACTGTCTGCAGCATGTAGTTGTGTAGGCGAGTGTGCATTTATGTCCCACAATGTACTGACATCCTGTCCAGGGTGCTTGCCTACCTCCTCAGATATCATGTAACACCATTAACCTGAACCACATAAGCAGTCAGAAGTAATACAGCTTTGAATAAAATCACCACTAAGAATTTTCTTTGATAAGATAAGGCAGTCTAAACAATTTATATTTTATGAACTATTGTTTTTTGATTCAAAAGTGAAGTGCCCCCCCCCCCCGCCATTCTCACAGAAACATATGGTAGTCTTGGAGCATGTCTAATTTTTCATACTGCCATTCTATCCATACATTATACCTCAGTATTTTGACAATTTTTTCAAAAGTGACATTATTCTGATATGTTGATGAACAAAAACAAAACGGTGTACTAAAAATATTAGCAAAGTACCACCCAAGCCTACCTTGAATCACTTCCGGTTCATGACCTATACAATGCACTATACTCTGCAAAGTTGGAAAAAGACCCATCAAATACCTTCCGAGTTATCGCACTAATGAGAAAGGGTCTGGAGTGGTTGACCCTCACCAATATCACATGAATTCTTCTTAGAACCTTCTTAAGAGTAGGTCTCAGCTCCTTAATTATTTAAAAGAGCTGGAGAGCACTCCTAAGCCAGTTAGGAGTTGCACGATTATTATTATTATCATCATCTATTATAGCGAGAGTCATAAGAGCAATATAAGTAATGATACAAACTTGTAGCTTGCATGCTTCACTTTATAAATTGTGATTTAATTTCAAAAGGTCGATAAAACATTACACCATCTTTTTTCACATTCCGCTGCTGAACGCCTTGTCCGAGGTGACGCAGCATTTACGGAGCTTACAATAACCTCCTAAGCTTTTTTTTATCCGTGCTTGTAACAGCTGGGACAAAACTTTCCTCGGACTACCTCCTTCCATTTCAGCACCAACTGTGCCAAAAGAACCATTTTGTTTGTCCTCCAGTTTGGTTTTCTTTTAGAATCTAATGTCTTGCTATGAGTTTTGCGTTTGACCCATAATTTATACAACATGTGCATCTATTAGTGGAAATTGATTGGTGGTGTGCTAGGTAGATTTTCCTACAACCAATTAAAGGTATGATTACAGAAAGGTATGTTGTATAAAGCTGTACATTAACAGTTTAATGTCACTAATATATTCACCGTGCAGCTCCTCTATTGGTTGAACTCAGTATTTGGGGCAGGATTTTATTTGTAGTCCTCATTTCACGACACTTAAATGCTGGCTCCGTCAGCACTTAGGAATTGGGCTTAGACTTTGCTGAAAGTTACTTTTAGCAGCTTTATACAATGCTCTTAGGTCCTACTTTTTGCCAAGTTTTTTTTTTACTCTTAAGTCCAAGTGTACGACCATTCTTAGGAAGTTTTATGCATACCAGCCCTGGTGCTTTTGAATTGAGTTTAATATGAAGAAGACAACTAATTTCAGTGGCAGGCTGGCAAATCTAGCGCTCTAATATTCAGATGAGGGCTGTTGACATGAGACACCATTAGCTTGATTGCCAGCTTATGAGAATCAATGGCTTTCAACAAAAGACAGCCTACATGAGAGAAGTGGAGAACCTGGCATCATGGTGTCAGGAAAACTACCTCCAGCTGAATGTCAGCAAGACCAAGGAGCTGGTGGTGGATTTTATCAAGAGACAACAGCAACACAACAAGCCCCTTATCATCAACGGGACTCCAGTGGAGAGGGTGAGGACCTTCAATTATCTGGGCATACACATTGCAGAGGACCAGACATGGACTGAACACATTCAAGTTCAGTTCAAAGGGGCAAAGCAGTGGCTGTACCATCTCAGACAGCTGAGGAAGTTTGAGGTCTCTCCAATGATCCTAAGGACAAGATGAGGAAGTCTGGGGTCTCTCCAATGATCCTAAGGACAAGATGAGGAAGTCTGGGGTCTCTCCAATGATCCTATGGACCAGCTGAGGAAGTTTGGGGTTTTTCCAATGATCCTAAGGATCAGCTGAGGAAGTTTGAGGTCTCTCCAATGATCCTAAGGACTTTCTACTCCGGCACTATGGAAAGCATCCTCATGCAGAACATTACATCACAGTTTGGGAGCAGCTGCGTTCAGGACTGCAAAGCTCTGCAGAGGGTGATTCGCACACCAGAATGCTGCTGTAGGTCAGCCCTCCCATCTCTAGAGGACATTTACAACAAGAGATGCAGAACGGGATCTATAAAGATCATAAAGGGCTCGTCCCACCCTGGTAACAGCCTGTTTCAGCTGCTCCACTCAGGGAAAAGGTTCAGGAGTATCATGGCCAGGACAGAGAGACTCAGAAGGAGTTTCTATCCCCAGGCCAAAAGACTCCTTAATCAGGACATGCCACCCCATCTTAAATACCCTTTCATATACTCATTCAAGGACTGATGACTCAACACCGTCACTGCTGTTACTATTGTTGGGACTTGATAAATTGGTTTTTTGCTCAATTGTCACTCACTTGCACTTTCTGGTCAAAATTTGCACATTCATAGTTGACAATCTAGGAATACCACTCCTTTTTTAATTGTACCTATAACTTTATTCTTATTTTATTTTTCTTTCAAAAAAAACTAAGTTTAAAAAAATTACCAACTTAAATTTTTGCAATCTGAAAAGGTCGGTTCAGGATGAATTTCACTGTGTTGAATGTGAATGACTATGCAAGTGACAAATAAAGAACCTTTTGTCAAATAAACTACTTTGCTGCGTGTTTGTGATAAGAAATGTGAGATTTTCAGCTGAACTCTGCTGCTCTACCTCAAACCACTTCATCCACTCCATTGTGAGGGAATAATGTGAGGGCAAAATGGGAAAATAAGGGGGGGGGGGGAAATGGAAAACAAACCGGGTTCTGCTGTTAGGTTACAAAACCCGCAGGTTGACTTTCCCCAGGGCACCCACAACACTTCCTCCAGAGATAAAGCCACTCCCACACTGGCCCCAGACCGAGCCCACACAGCCTGGCTGGTGCAAAGCTCCAATTGTAACATACAGGGCAAAATGACTAGCATACAAAAAAAATGAAAAACAAGATCAGAGATGAGAGGGTGCAGTTTATAGGACAGGATGATCATCCTGGAATAACAGAGCTACGGAAACAGATTCCACTGCTAAAATAAGCAGGAAATGGATGTTTTGTGGAAAAATGATCATTACTTTTCACTTCAAACCTGAAAAACACCAACAATGACATCCAGCCGCAGCTGAAATGGTAGACTATGTAAAAAACACAAAAAAATGGTTTTGCAGTTCTTAAATTAGTAATTTTTTTCCATACAACGCACACCATGAATTAGATTAAACACCCTGTTCATGTACCAAAATTATGAAAAATATACTCACACAAGGAGTAATGAAACACCATCTCACCAATAAAATACATATACTTCATAAATCAATTTAAACGACAGTATTGGCGCAGCCTAAAAAGCCTTCCACTGTACATGAAGCATCAATAACGGACATGGTGACAATTCACAATGACAACAACAATGTGTTAATTTATTTTGCAGTTTTGTCACGCATTCATCTTTATGACAGACACCACTGGCTATGTCACCCTTGGGGACTATTTCTCATTATGAGAACTTCATATCCGGCATAAGAACAACCTCACTCAAGCACTGTTTTAGGTCTAATTAAATGTCAAGTAAAATACAATGAAGTTGCTTAGTATCTCTCGGGCCTCAATTTGCAGATATTGTCTAAAGAAAAGAAATAAGGATCAAACCTAGAGGTTTTAGTTTGTCAGGGAAACTAATTAAAACAAAGCAAAGCAGAAATGCAAATTCACAGCAAACTGTTTAAAGTTATGTCAACATCATTAAGTAGTACATATAAATGACATGATTACAATTATTTAAAGCAACACATACTTACACATGATTTACAATAAACAACGTCATTCACTGGAGCTTTTATACAACGGTAAACGTTTGCAACTACCTTTCATTAGTAGAAAATGAGCTACAACTACAAAATAAACATGCTCAACAATAGCAGAAACAATGGCAACAACAACAAAAAGAAGAATGGGATAGGGTCCGGTTTTCAGTTTCCTATTTTAGCAGTGCTTTTTCCTGCTTTCAAGGATATGGGGGCCCATGAAACTCAAACAGCCAAATTAGATGAACATGAACAGTAAACATGGCCTTAGAAGCAGAACAATTGGCTATAATAGGACACTTCCTACCTGGGACAAGACTGCAGATACAAAAAACACCACACTATTATGAAAAGGAATGAAATGAGGTGTCAGTGTTATTGGGAAAAGTTTTAAAACAATTCTCAAAGACATCTCTCACCCCCAAAGACAAACACAAGCAAAGGTAACCACTGGTTTCCCCACAAGCAAAAAAATAGTAAAAGTTGAATTTCAGAACCAAGAGGCAGAAAACTGGATTACTAGTGGGCAATGAAACGGATCCATATTTGGAAGACAAAACCCACATCAGTCAGGCCAGCACGATTGTGAACTGCAAGGGTCAAATGAGCATAACAACAATGTTCTACATGTCAGTACATGTCAGGCTGCAGTTTCGTAAATCCTTCACTGTGAAACTACACACACCCATTTCCTGGAACAAAGACGCCACCACCCACTATTAGTTGTGAAAATGGGAGCCCAACGAGGTCTATGACAGCGTTCACGGGGTTTCCAAAACTAAAGCAACCTCAGAAGAGATCTCTGGTCCTGTTTGTGATTTAAGGCCGTGCAAAGTGACCGTTTAAATAATACACAAAAATCCAAGACATGGCACATTTTCCAGTCCCTAGACAACACCAGAAAGTTATGCAATGTCCAGGTTGGTAAATAGTTTATTAGTGCATCTAATCTATTAGTATTTTGGCTTTATGCAATCAATTAGTGAAATCAAAAGGCTTTCATTTGTACCATCATTTTCATCTCCAAAATCCAGCAATAGGGTGAAGCTTTCATCACCACCCAACCAAACCGGGCTAAAAGCATGTCTGAACCAGTTCTTAAAACTATCATGATTTCAATGTTTAGTGTCTTTGTAAGAACATGTTCAAATATGAACGCTAACAAAGGCAGGCACGGGGCTAGACAACAGCCTGCCTGGGCCAGTAACTTGACTCTCCAGGCCAAAGAGAAGGAAGCCCCCACACCATGACCATGCTATTTTAGAACCCCTCGCTTTAACCGATACAAATACATTTCAACTAATAACATTTAAATACAGAGTTGGCAAACATTCCTGCAGCAACAGTATACACAGACACATAGATATTCCTGCAATCCCAACTGAGAAGTCGGACGGCCACACTGAATCCAGCTCTAAAAACTTCATGCTTCTACCTGCATTTATACATATCACAGCACTCAGCACAGCACCGATTCAGAAACCTTTATAAGCTTATATTTTCATTTGCAGTCATTTCATGTTTCTTTGGCATATCAACAGGGTAACTCATAATCCAATAAAATCAATTTGTATCTTACGCTTGTAGGCATTTGGAAAATGCTCTGTTCTTAATGATATTGAAAGTTACAGCTGGAAATTAGCCAGGGAACAGGCCTTACAGCACTGCAGCATTTTGGGCATGGTCATGGTCATAGCTCATGAGTAAGGAACACAAAACAAAGCACTTTTAAAATACAACAAATCTCGGACTGATGAGTAAAAGAAACCTTGAAAACAGTTTGCAAAATGAAAAAGGACTGAAAAGTCAGTACTAGTTGTTCACCTCACTGAAGTGTGTATCAGCTAAAGTGATATGTTGTAAATCCAGCCTGGTAATGGCCTTTTCAGTCCAGCTTAGTTACTGTGAGGGAGAAGAGAGACATTTCACCTTTTCCTGATCAAACTTAAATTTTGTTAGAAAACCCTGGAAGCTGCTGGACAAATAAAGCAACCCAGAATGGTAAAGGTACACAGGGTTTTCCCACAAGAGAGAAAAACAAAAACGAATGCTTAAAACTAAGCCACACAAAAGTTACTAATTACACGTATTTCCTTTGCCTGCTTTTTTATCTTAACACTGGAGAAAGCCTGGCTTTTAGCTGGAAACAATTTGATAACATTTCCTCTCAGCAGGCAGAGATTAGCTGGCTCTTCTGCCTGCAGACTGAATAATTAAAGCAGCCACTGCAGTTCTGTTTTCTATGGGAATAGACACTAATTTACACAATAACCATCATCATTGTCACACCTTGTAAGACATTTCAGATCAGTAATTACCCATGGCTACCCATTAGCTGGACCTCCTCTTTTGACAAATATAGAACATTATGGAAAACTTTGCTCATGAAGTGTCTGTGGAAAATGCAACCTGGAGATCTGGCTTCAGTTTAGATGTGCAATACTGCTTATTTACCTTTGAATGTCTCTACAAGTGAAACAGCTGAACACTTTGGTCCATTTCATTAGGCCACACAGATCACCATGGTAGTCCAGTTTTCCTCTGCAGACCACCCATTTGTATAGTCAAAGTATTTGCTGTATGCACAGTATGGCAGAGAAATCCATACAATAAAATGCTTGAGGAAAGCCTCAAATGAATTCACATACAATCACAAATACAATACACAGGGATAAGCTAAACAGGTAAAATAAAAGAAAAAAAGAAAGCTAAAATAAATATATTGGAATAAGCCAGGAATAAATTAAACAAGTCTTGTAAAAAAAATAGTGAGAAAGACTAGGTAGTAGCACCACTATAAGGTGGCTATCAATGTATTAAGATGACAAGTGTAATACTCTGTTGCAGACAGAGTATTTAGCGCAAATTTATATAGTAAATAGTCACAAGTAACTAGCAATAGTGACTGGCAGTATTGTACAGTACGGGAACTGAGTAACCAGTTGGATAAAAACTGTTCTGGAGCCTGGTAGTCTGTGATTGCAGGGCTCCTACACAATAATATTCAAATAGATTTGGAATTAAAACATCACTAAAGAAACAAAATGACAGCAAGCAGATATCGGGAACGTTTGCTAAGTTCTATCTTTAAGCTGTTTTTACACATAAACTCCGGACATTATCCGGAGAATCAGGTCCGGACATTAAACATAACCACAACCAGAGACTGCCCATGTTGGGCACGTTCACACCTATTAAAACACTCAGGTTGGTTTAAACAAGGGGTGTCACTTGGGTAGAGCATACAGGAGGCTGGACATGTTGCAAAAAAGTAAGCTGCAGAAATCTCAGTGTTTTGTTTACAGCACTTCAATGATGTTTGCTGTTCGCCTGCACCTTAATTCAAATTACACCTCGATCATGTAGCCGGTTTGTAATTTGATCATACAGAACAGAGTGTGTCGTTCCTTGAATCTGTCAAACAAATCTCGGCACCAGCCCTTACTAACACAATTTTTTTGCCCATTTACATTCTTCTGTTTTTGCCCCAGTCGCAGGATAGAAACGTCACCAACACAGCCACTCGCTCGCAGTGAATACTCCAGACAATTTCCTGCTACATTCACACATGGGAGTCAATGGGAAATTACCCAGACTTTGGACAAGGGAGGTAATAGGGAAAAGTCTATTAAGTGGCCGGTTTGGCTGATTCTAGAATATCTAGAAAAGTTCAACATGGCAGTGCATGTCTGAGTGGGGCTTATGAGAAGCAACACAGAACAAAGAAAAATTAAAAACCAACAGAGTATAAAATGTCATGGAAAACTCCAGCTGAATCATTCCAATCAAAACTAGGGCTATGTTACAAGTGTCTCGATGACATACAGTGGGCTTTTAGTCACAAATAAAGAAGACTTTCCACTATAACTTACCTGTACATCAATTTATATAATAATTTGACAAAAATTATTCCATCTTCCTATCATGCTTTAGTTACATCTCATAATATAAAGCCACATCAGTATAAGCAACAAAAAAAAAAACCTCAAACAATTCCCACTTAATTGGGAAAACCTTAAAGCATCAATCACAGATTTTGGACTGGAACCAGAATTTTTACATTTTGAAAAATGTCTTTAAAATAGAATTCTGACCCAGTTCTTCAGTTCTAAAATCTGGACTACTGCAAGTACAAGTTAATCAGTTCTAAAGGTAACTGAATTGGACAAAGTGCAACAACAGGTTTAAGGGAAAAAAGTCAGTCTACTAACAGCACATTCCTGTGAGAACAAGCGACAACCCATAAGGTCTTTCAGTGATACTTCATTCAATCTCATTCATCTACAAACAGGCCTTACAGGCCACTTAATAGACAAAAAGAAAAAAAAACAACATTCCAGTTTCATTTAAAGGCCTTCAAACTGGAATTCAAGGATGTGTACAAAACAGAAGGGCATTTTGCATAAAAGTATTACAGATTTACAAATCTTTGCACTAAAAACAAAATATCCAAAATGCCTAATAAGAATTCTACACTGGTAATCTTACCACAGACTGGTGAGATATTAAAGCCTTGTCTTGCATGGAGAAAAGCATAAATTGGGGTTTTAATAAAGAGCCACTTAATTTATAGATGCTATTCTCATTTTGTCAACCTAAATTTACTTATGAAACAAGATAAATATTCTCAAAAGGAAGAAAACGCTCATAAAGTTAAATCAATAATGGTATAATTCTACTACCATTACTGTTCAACTGCTCCACAAGCCTCTGAGGGCGAAAAGCAGGGAGTGTCCTCACAAGAAAATATGTTGTGATGCAATAAACAAAGCAGCTAACAGGAAATGTAAGGATAATAGACGATTGGCAATAGAATACAGTTACAAATTCCCAGAGGATAATGCTGCTTGTATCTTTTGAGTAATGTTCTTAATTTCCTGGAGTAAATAACCAGACACAAAAATATACATTAAAATATCAAGTACATATCCGTTTAGATTATACACAATCTACATGACCATTAAATAACTATACAACTAGCTTGAATTTAAAATAAACTGCTTCCAGTGTGAACATCTCTTTTATAGACAAGGCGTATTATGTGATTACACGACAGTATACAAGAAGCTGAATTCACTTCCGCCTTTGTTTTCTATAAACTTGTTTTCCTACGCAAAATATTTATCTCAGGGTACAAATTGTGTTTACACAGGAGTCCTGGGTATCTGTCGGCACACGAAATTTCCATTTGAATAAACTGCATCGTAGCGTACTCAGAATAAAAGGTCAATAATTGAACAGCGCCAATCCGTATATCAAATACTTAACCCAAATGCTTGCACAGACTTAGGCTCTCAGTTTTTTTTTTTGAAAGGGCGAAAAGCACATTTACCCTACTTGCTATAAGTGTGCTTCTAATGCAGCACCACTACGCACTACTGAGCTGAAAGTCAGCTGTCATCCAGCTTGCTAACGAGCTAACCTCACACAGGAACAAAACCGGATTTCAGCACCTTTTCTAAGTGTTTTCTCACATGACATCAGAGAACTAATTACGTTTCCTATTACGGACATTTCGTGTTGAAAAAAATCGGTGCCAGTTTCAATAGTGTGTCCCCAGTCTGACGGGGAAAATTGCAGTTCGTTGGAAAAACGTACTGGTGAACTCGGAGTGTCAACACAGGGCTTTCACAACACCGTGACCCAGGTTTGAGACAGTGTCGCAGCAAACCAGCCTAGCTAACAAGTTAGCTGCAGGACGCACAGCTCGGTTCCCCCATCTTACTAAACATTGTACGCGATAAGTAACTAGTTAGTCCCCAACTGTACAGCTCGCACTACCACCGTTCCGCAACGCGACTAACCAGAAAACTTTTGGCCGATAAAATGCTCAGCCCGCACCGGAGCCGCGGCTCCTGCCGGGCGAGCGGTTACCGGGAAAGCGTCCCGACGCGCCTCGGTTCCGCCCACACAAGGCAGCAGGTTCCCAGCAGTTTACTTCTTTAGCTAGCTGCCTTTGCGGCTAACCCTGCTTCTCTAGTGCGCCTTCACTCCCCATTCCTCCTTCTGTGGTTTCAACCGAAAGACACGAAAACACTTTCAATAAATAAAATAATTTTGCTTACCCCCGGCATGTCTCACAAAGTAAAACAAAAGCAAGAGCTTCAACTGGAACATGGCGCCCAAATTCATTATGTGAACATTGACAGCGTGGACAGTTTATTGTTGCGATTTCCTTGAAGCGGCAGCTCTTTCTATAGTCTCCGGCCGTTTGCGACTAGTCTCTAACGGCCTGACGTCACGCGCAGGCAACGGGCCGGCTCCGCCCCCGCTCTCAGCTTACAGACGCTTCTCGCCATTCCGAGCCGCCGACCGATTTGACAGTGTGACGGCGCTAACCTCTTTTTTATACACACTTTTCATACTAATCATATTGAATCTGGCCTCAACTGACGAATGTCATTTTGCTGTACTTGTTCAGTTCAGCATCTTAGTGTAAAACAAATTTATGTCCCATAGTTTGGCCATTCATTTCTGGGAGTGGAAAAGAAAACGCATGGATGACTAGATGCATTGATGACGACAGAAATGTATATAGCTTTAAATTGCTGAAGAGATCTTTATTTGTAAAAAAAAAATAAATTATTCTTCTCATCCTGTCTAGGTTGTTCCCCTGTCTTGTGCCCTGTGCTGCCTGTGAATATCTTCCACGGCTCCTTTAACTCTAGATTGAATAACTGATTGGATGATAGATAATTACTAATTTCACAAAAAAGCACCATACAAGATTAAGCATCATCATCTTCTAGTCACTTATCCTGGTCAGGTTTGGGTGCCTGGAACTTGTCCCTGGCAGCATAGGGTGGTGTTTCTCACCAGATGGGCCATATTTTTGCTCCCTCCCAGCTCCTTGCTCCAATGACTGGTTTGCAAAAGAATGACATAGGGCACAAGGCAGGGGTACTACCAGGAGGGGAGGTGGGGGACACTAGGCCATCACATTAAACAAACACATTTACAGATGCCATTATGCCATTTAACCTAAGCCTGGACTGAGCGAAGAGATCTGCCTTATATAGAGAAATCCGGAAAAAAAGTTACAAAAGCAGAGACATGAGGTGACCCTGGAGACACGAGGTGACAGTGGCACACCTACCTTTTATTATTCAATGTCCATAATTTATGGATTTATGCAGGGAATTGCATTGTTCATGTTATCATCACTCACCTCGACCACCAGCTGTGCATGTTCTGCAGAAGATCCACATTTCATGTGCCAGACTATAATAATCTAGCAACTATTTCAGATAAGCAATTTTTATGCCTTTATTCAATGATAATTGGATCACCTTGAGTTTTAAAATACAGCCAGGAGTCAGGTCAATGGAACTGGCCCAGCTAGTCTGATAAGCGCTGTGGAAATTTTAATGATCACAGTGTTCATGGACTGCTGCAAACAATAACAGGGGGTTCTGGAGCAGTGCACTGGAAGGGGCTGTTTTCATTTGGCCCAAAGACAATGGTCTCAGGAGTTTCCATATTCTCCCCATATGCACACAGATTTCCTCCAGCAGTCAAAAATATGAATTGCCATCTTTGAATTGCACAAACTGTGACACTGTGTGCCCTCTGATGGACTGGCATCCAGTGCAGGGTGTCCATCTGCCTTGTGCTTCTTGCGATAGTCTCCAGGATAACTGCATATACTGGAAAGGCAGTGATCGATGAATGAAAGTGTTTATGGATGGAGGGAATGAGCAGATGTGTTGGAAGGGCACAGATAACCTGGCAGATTCAGGGCCTAGCACTGGACATGGGCCCCTGAATACAAAAGAAATAATATTTTATACGCTTGGGGGACATCACACTTGCATCGTCTGCAAAATTTGCCGTGAGGGACCTGTATTACTTCAGATAGCAAATGGTAACCCTGGCCAGGGGCCAAGAATTTCTAGCGACGCTACTCCATTAATACCAGCAGATTTGGCCGTTTTTGTTCTCTCATCAACTGATAATGAAGCCCAACCAATAGCTTTTGATTCGCAGAATGAAAAGTGTAAAACTGAGTACGTTTACGTTCACTTTAAATTTACTACCGTGTACAGTTTGCCCCTTTGCGGCAATAGTGGGTACTGCATTTACGTGAGCCACGCAAGAGGAACGTTTGAAGATTGAAATCGATGATTGTAATGTTCTGCAGTTGAATTATATCATTATGTGATGATATCCGATAATTGCAACGATTACACCTAAACTACGGTTCCCATGTCAATAAATTAATCAGAACAAAGTGATTCCTGTAAAAAATGTGCGATGCCAGAAACCATTCAGTGAGTTGTTTCGATACAGCACAATATTAAAATACGCTCTATATACACGTCGATAATTTTAACCTCGTTATCATTTGAATTAGTTTTATTTTGGAAAGCTATAATGCAGATGAGTTAAGCCTTTACCCTTATGACATCCGACGTACAGTGTTCGGCAGACCTCTGAAAGCAAGTTTTGGTTAAATGTATATTTTATTACTACGCACAATAAACAAGCTCGTTCTGATTCGCCAGCAAGTCAGCAGAGCTCATCTCATCCAATCACAACACACCGCGTTCAACGAACGTTGAATAGAAAGTCCACTCGCTTAATGTAACTGGGCGTGGTGCACGTATTCTTGTTTGTTTTGACAAATGTTATGATGATTTATATCAAATTATTATATGTTCACGTAATCATATATAATATTTAGGTATAAATTTATTCGACTATCAAAAAAAAATCCCAATAGTTTCACAGCCTTCGCTTATTTAATCTATTCCAGACTAACGGTCTCTTTAAGATTTGTCAAACGTGAGATAAGTGCCAGAATAAATACATACATTGTATCCTATCCTTTTTCATCATTGTTAGTTTTAATAGAAAACACCAAATCATATCGAACACGATATAATTATAGGACTTCTCACTACCATTTGCACCTGTTTTCAGTAACATATTGTTATAGTTGACTTAACGGACGCCCGTGTTTGCTTACTTGGCTTTTAATATGTTCCTAAAACTTTATAAAGATTAAAAAGTATAGCGGTGATTAGTTTCTCCCACGCTGAAGTAAAATGCACCAAAAATAAAATTGGTTATAAATCTCATACTTTATATTTAATTTAATAATAATTCTGCTTTTTCCATAACATAAAAAATAAAATCATAACGAATGTAAACTATCGTATTATTTAGTATTGCCCTTCCTTGACCTGAAGAAGAGGCGTATCACTTACGGTGACGTCAGCTAGGTAGAGATGTCATGGCGTCTTTGGAACCGGAGCAAGAGCTGCAGTCTAGTTAGAAAACAGCTTTGTCGTAAATCGGCATGGAGAAAAGTGCAAACCTGCATCGAGATCTTGGAGGAGGTACTCCGTGCTTAACGATAGCCGGGGAAACGAGCGACATAAAAGCGCCTGAAGTAGTGAAAGCAACTGTCGATAGCTGCAAGAATAGCGAGCCTTCTGTGCTCAGTACTTTGGTGGCTAGTAGTGGCGCCAGTAGTCTTTCAGCAGACACTGCCAGTGCCCTAGCTGGTGTTCAGAAATCAGATGTCCGAATGGAAATTTACGATTCCCCCCCTTCTCAGAACAGGAACACGCAATCCATCAGTCTATCGGAAAAGCAGTCCGAACCGGGGGACTACCAGAGCAACGGGATGGAGTGCAGCCTGGCTTCGGTCCCAAAGGATATGGACGGTACCACCTCAAAGTTGGTAAATAAAACAGACTGTGACTCTCCGGAGATACAGGCACCAACTCCTGGGATTACACATGTGCAAACTGGGGATCTTAACTGTGAGCCTGCAGAGCAGACTAAGATGTTGCCACCGACGCATCTGTGTCCTGGAGAAACAAGTTTAGTTACCAGTAAATCGGAGGATATCGTTTCCAGCGATCACGCCGGATTCGAGGGGCCGCCGAGTGGAAGCGAACAGAGCCCTGCGGCTGATTCCCGAAGCTTTGATTCTTTGGAATCCTTCTCAAATCTCAACTCATGTCCCAGTTCCGACCTGAACAGTGAAGGAATAGAGGACAAAGTGCTGGCCATCGCTCTTCAAAACGACGAGTTTGGGCCAGATGGACCCAAAGTCCCGTGCACTAAGGACCGGGGCGCCGGCCAGTCTATATATCACATCAAGTGGATCAAGTGGAAAGAAGAAAACACACCGATCATTACACAAAACGAGAACGGGCCGTGCCCATTATTGGCTATTATGAATGTCCTTTTGCTGGCACGGAAGGTAAATTTATATACTACGATCGGTCAGTGAGATATTAAGGCAGTGGGTGGACAGTTCAGGTGCCACTGGTTTTCTGAAACCGATGACGCCTGAAGGCCACGCACTGCTTGTGGCCAGAAATCATACGGCTCTTGTTTTATTGCAGAATACCTACTTAATCTTTCTAGTTGCGTAACACATAATGCACTTTCCCGGCAGTGGTAGTTTGCCCTGGGGAAAGTGAAACGTATATAATGGCGTTTCTCACTTCGTCGTTTAAATCTGTCGATTCTTCTTTAAGCTTATTATTCTGAAAGATAATCACGGACTTTCGCAACTTCGACATTAATATTGGCATCCCATATGTTGCAATATTTGTTCTTTATTTTGCCTAGAAAATATTTTGTAACCGCTACTTTTGCACAAAAATAAGTCATTTGAACGCAAAATGTACATATAAAACCTAGTCCTAATTATTTGGGAGATATACTGGGACCAGTATAACTTTCCCTTATAATCACTGAAAAGATTTTTAACCAGGTTTGATTTACTAAAGCTATTGTTTAACTTCTGCATTTTTTTCTATTTAAATGTTTATTGCTGTGGTATATTTCTCAGCAGTTTTGGTAGGACCGCCGCCTTACTGAAACAGCATTATTTGTCTGTTATATTACAACTTTCTCCGAAGCAAACCCCAGTATTAGGCAGGACCTCAAGTATTTATTACTAGTGGTACGGTAACTTTTGGAGAGCCAGTTTCTGTTCCTGGCACAAAAGCAGTTAGCGTGACAGTTCTGTGAATGAGCTGGAATGTTTCTCTATGTGGACACGTCTTTGAATATCCATTTGCTAGGTATTCTCACCTGGCTCTGTGTGGGATCCCTCTTTTCGATGAACCGTTCTCAGGTTCTTCAGCTATTATTGAGTTGGACACACTGAGGTTTTGGCATTTTTATGCAGAAGTATATATTGAAAAGCCACTTGTTTTTATTAATGTGCCTGGCTGCAGTCCAGTGACTGAGACTCACCATTCTTCAGTTGTACCGAAAGCCACTGAAGCATCTACTAAATAATTAACTAATGAGGCATTTTCTGCATGATAATTTGAATTCCACGTTGTGACAAACACCTGCATTTGCATCTTAAAACTGTTGTCTTGGAAACGGACTTGCATTCTTAGATTGGAGGCATTGCTCTCCGGGTTTGCTGTGTGGCAAGGCAGCAGACCCAGGACATTTCCTGCATAATTCACCATCTTTGTTGTGTGTGTGACTGCAAACAGTTTTTTTTTCCCCATGTTTAGCTTTAGCCATATGGTAAGATGACTGAGTGTCTTGGTGATCACCTTTAGGGTGGTAAGGACTGAAATGTGAGCAGCAACAACTTTTGCAGTGTATTTTGGCTGTTTTGTAATTAAAGGGTAATTTTTAAATTTCATTTTTTTGCTCCCTTGATGACTGAAAATCGTTAACATGTGCTTAGCCTGCTTGTGAACTGTACTGGGAATTTGCACTCATCTCCTATGTCTTTCCAACACGGATTTTATCAACTACTGAGATTAATTACTTTTTCTTAATTACTTTTTTTTTTAGTAGTAATTAACATTGCATTCATGAACTACTTGTAGACATCTGTGTTACAATGCTCACATGTATGGAAAAGCACCGTTAATATATTTGAAATTTTTATTGATGCACTCATTACTGTGGGTTGGCATATTTTGTTTTCAAACACAAAGCGAAATGTCTTCAATTTTACGTTCAAAGGTTTTGACACCTTTTTAGGTCTTTTGTTCATAGTGGCGCTATAGCTAGCCCACAAGTGACCCAATTACCCCATGTCTCTGGGTCATGCTAAGCTTTTGCACCCCTCAGAGTGCCAAATAAGTACATTGTTGGGAATAAAGAACATATATGGGACTCCTGCTAACTTTTGGAAGACGTGACGGTGAAGGATCTTCACCAGCTGTCTGCCGCCGTCTGCTAGCCCTGATTATTTAACTTGATTTTTGGGATTTGTTTAATCTTTTCCACTTTCCCATTGCAAAATGTTATGGGAAGTGGTGCGTATATTACTTCAGTTTCTCATAATGATGCCTGTTATCCTCCCCTGGCTCAGTAGCAGATTTTTGAGAAGACCCATGTTCTCAGTGTTTTTGTGGAGATTTTGCATTGCATTCTGCTTTTTGAAATGCTGTTTTTTTTTCTTGCTCTGCTATCCCTTCACAGCAAAGGGCTTGACCCTCCCTGCAGAATGGTTTTGAATTTCTGGAATTGCTAAAATCTGCAGTTCAGCTCCCAGCTTTATCTGCGTTAGAAAGGTTGTGTTTAATTGGACTCTTTGATGACTAGCTGGATAAGTATTTGTATCCCTGTGCCAGAAGCTGTCATTAAAACTGGCAGCATGCTGTGAAAATGAGTGACGTATTAGAGGAAAGTCTTTGTAAATGGACTGGTTTTAATGGAACTGGTGCCATGGCTGGGCACTGTATTCTTGAACTTTTTTCAGACACTGCCGTGCATCCTGATAAACAGTTCCTTTTTCTTACAGGTCAAGATGCCGCCGATGATTGAGATCATAACAGCGGAGCAGCTGATGGAGTATCTCGGTAGGTGTTGCTGGGGCCACCGTCCGTGTTTTCAGTCACGGAGAAGATCGAGAAGATGAAACGGATGCTGCCATACAGACGGAGCTGCCGGCACATGCCTGGTTAACTTAGGAAGTCTGCTGCTGTGTTGCTGGCTTCCCATTGGTCACGACGCCCCAGAGCCATGTTACATGGCTGCTAGTGTATGGCTCATCTTCATGGATCCTGGGCAGGAGCTGCACCCGTTTGCTCCTTAACCCAAGTATCCTGCACTACTGGGTTTATTCAGCTGCCTAACCCAACATGCAGACTGTTAAAACCGGAATTCCAGGAAATCTAGTTAAGTACTACAGTTTTTTCCCCCTGAACTGCATTAAGAAACCAGTGCTTTAGGAAATCCTTACTTTAAATTGCTAGTTTGGGACCCTGACAGTATATTTAGCTATATGTGCTGTCAGTCGTCATTGGAACTAGCTAGCAGGAGTTAGCCTCCAGGCCCTAACTACTACCTGGGGTGATGTAATTACAGGCCACCCTGCCAGGGTCAGATGCAGGACTAACCACTGTACTTGTCACTCTGCTCGTTTTCCTCCTTCCCTGCTGGATCTGAGTTATGTTCTCTCCACTTGAAATGTTTTGATGTAATTCTCAAGCTGTAGCTTCCGTTGCTTTGTTGTAAATTGTTTTTAACTGAATGGTAAAATATCTCACTCTTCAAAAAAAGAAGTCTTTCTGCGTGATATGTTGCATTTTTTTCCATTATATAGTTTTCAGTACAGTTGGTGCTGGTTTTTCCTTAAACAAGTGATCCATCCATGTGCTGTAACTCGTATCTGGTATAAGGTTGCAGCCCATCCTCCTAATGTTTTTGAGTGAAATTTAAAATATACGTATTCTTTTAAGAATCTGCATTACGTGGCACACATTGCTTTTTTTCATTTATGTATTAATTAAAGGTTTTCCTGATTTTTTTTTTTTTTTTTTTTTTTTAAGAAGACATTTCAGGGACAGTGCCTTACGTGTTGGATAGAGTCCTCCTCTGAGTCTCTGTCTGTTTCATGCCAAAGTGGATCAGTGTCTGTTGATCTGGTGCGGATTTGTGTCCCTGCCAGTGGGGGCTCCTATGGTGCTGTTCCCCTGGCTCCCTCTGGGGGTGCTGGTCACGTGCCTGTAGTTGTTGACAGTGCTGACGCTTAGGCTTCAGAGGGAGGGATAGTAGTGAGGCGATTCTGTGAGGCCATGTTTGAAACTGTGAACTTAGGTGAATCTGAGACCTGGCATTGAGGCTTGAGGAATGTCTTGGGGGGGGCTTGTGTGCTGAGAAGGGAGGGGGTGAGCAACCAGAGCTGCCACCTCTTCCAGTGGTACATAAGTCTCGCTCCACGTCTGGGATGCCCCTGAATGTGCCCCTCGGCTGGAAGCCCAGAGCCCTCCCCCCTTCCCTCAACATCTGGTCCAAACCTGGCCGGTCCCATCTCAGTTTTTATGCTACAAAAACACCTCAGGACATTTTGTTGTTCTGACTGATCATCCACAGTCTGTTCGCACAGACCTGGCACAATATCGTGATGCTTAAGGCTTGCTTATAATAGAGTTTCAATTAAGCTAATCAAATGTTCTACTTTGAGATTTGATGAGAACATTGTGCTCCAACTGTCTATTTACATAAGAGTTTGTGATTCCTGAGCCTATAACCCCAGCCGTCATAGTTAGGGCCCTCCATGCGAGGTTCGGAACTGACCGGAAGCCTGTTCCCTTCTGACAGTTTGAGTCATGCTGTTCCTTGAACACTGATAAGGACTCGCGGTGATGGGAGAGAGTGGATTAAAAGAACTGTGATGGTGCACCTCTATTTCTGGCCTGGGACGTCCTGTCAGGAGGAGCCTCTGCGCTGTGGAAGGGGCAGCCGATTCGGGCATCGCTGATGGCGTCACGCCTTCAGGGTGGGTTTGAGGACAAGAACTAGCCTCGACCGAAAATAGCTTGCAGAGAAGAATGAAATATTTTTGTAAAGACGTCAGCAGCAAGGATGAGGCTTGCAGCCAGATGCGGAAACGCTGGGGAGGGGGGGGCTGTAAGCTCCGGAGAGACGACCGATGAGACGACTTGGCTTAGCGCTGCTCCGGTGTGCCGCTGTCCCCAGTTGCGTTATCGCAGGCAAGTATGGTCAGTCATTTTTACTGAAACCCTGACTGCATTTCGCCGCCTTGCAGGGGGACAGTTCCGGTCATCAGAGACTCATGTCAGCTTTATTTTGTCCTCAGCTGAATTTTTAATTAGCCATAATGGCGCCGCCCTTTGGATACTGTCTGAGCTTAACGGTCCCGGATTTTCTTAGATTTTTTTTATTTATGTTCCTTATGTTTTTATATGGTGGCAATATTGTGCTGTTACTTTTATAGTTTAAGTGGTCTTAATTTTTTAAGTGGCATTAATATGATTGCTTTTAAATAACTCAATTTTAAGGTACTTTTTAAGGTTAAGATGCCTGTAACACTAAAATTATCTGTGTGGCATAGCATAAATGATAGATGAAATACTATTTAGTGACTGTTAATACTGTTATATGACAGCCAAGTCCATCCCCAGTAATGAGTACCCTCCGTCAGAATGACCTCTTCAGGGTTAACAGTCTGTGAGAAGACCCACGGTTCCCAAAGCTGGTCCTTTTTGCTTCAGTTCCAGCAGGGCAAACGCCACATAGAGAGTATAAATGTGTGGAGACTCCAGCGACCAGGACTGGGCTTTGAGGGGGGGCCGTGTAGCACATGTGGTCATGCCCTCCTCTGGCTCCGCCCACATCGCTCCTTACAGACTTCTTGGGTCTGAAGCTACTCTGGCAGCCTTTGAATTGAGGGTGCTGAGCCTTCCAGTCAGGAGAAGAGCACAAAAGCAATGGAGGGAGAATGGAAAAGCAGAGTCGATTTTATTTTCTGCCACCATCGCTATCCGGTTTCTGTAAGATTCCAGCCTTTCTATGGTCGCGCTGGGTTTGTTTGCATGGATCGGTTTTCCTGGTAAGACGTCTCCTGACCAAAAGAGAATGGGCCCTAAATTGCGGCTCTCAGGTTTGCCCAGTCAGTGAGTTTTAGGACCGGCAAGGAGTCTGAGGATTATGGTTTGGGGCCTGTTGTTGGCATTTATTTTCCTCAAAAGTCAGAGATGTTGGGGGCAGTCATGCTGGGAGGGGACATTAGGGTTGCTTGCTTGTGAGTCAGAGCAGTAAGAGGCCGTGAGTCAGAGCAATAAGCGTGGCCGGGGCCGCCTCCGCTGAGCTGCAAGTCAGAGCAGTAAGCGTGGCCGGGGCCGCCTACGCCGGGCTGCGAGTCAGAGCAGTAAGCGTGGCCGGGGCCGCCTCCGCTGGGCTGCGAGTCAGAGCAGTAAGCCTGGCCGGGGCCGCCTCCGCTGGGCTGTGAGTCAGAGCAGTAAGCGTGGCCTGGGCAGCCTCCGCTGGGCTGCGAGTCAGAGCAGTAAGCGTGGCTGAAGTTCCCTGGGAGCAGCTGAGCAGAATGTTAATCTTCCGGTTGACAGGTGCAGTCAGATTGCGGCTGTGAGGGGGGGCTTTCCCGCCATGTGCCTGATCTGAGGCATAAGTAAACAAGGGCTGCTGCTGTGTATCGCCAGGGCTTTGAAAAAGGTTGGGTTTTTTCCCCTCCTTCCAGTGAGTCTTGCGATTTATCATGCTGCGTGCGTGCGTGTGAGGGGGCATTTATGACGTTCCTGTGCCGGCATGCTAAGTCAAAATCCTTCTCCACCACCATCCCCCCCCCCCAACACGATGCCCCTTTCCCACCTTCCATACACAAGGATGTCTTTATGGTCTGCCACCCTCTGGATGAGGCTAGGGATCTGTGAATGCCCAGAGTGATTCTACTCCTTTGGGCCCTTGAGCAAGGCCCTTTACCTGCAGTTGCTTTGTCCTGGGTATGACATTAATCTACATCCAGCCCTATAAGGAGGTCTTCCAACTTACAGGGAATAACTTGAGGGTTGGTGGCAGGATTGGCACTCCAGCCGCCGGAAGAAACCTCCCACTGGTCCATTCAGACTAGTGTGGTGCTGAGGTATCACCCGTCACATGGCTGCACCTGGGTACTCATCCCTGAGGTGGTTTGTTGTGTGGTGGGTGCGGCAGCTGTAATCTGTGCATGCTCCTTACCCCTCTCTCTCTCCCTCTGCCTGTAGGGGACTACATCCTTGATGCCAAGCCGAAGGAGATCTCCGAGGTCCAGCGGCTCAACTATGAGCAGGTACGGCCGGCCTTGACACGCCTCCAAGATTCCCAAGATGACAAACCCCCGTCCCCCTCATAGCGTGTGTGCAGCTGTCTATCCATCTGTGTCATCATCTGCTCTGCGGGGTGAACTGTATAGTGGGTTTTATTACCACGGTGATTTTACGTAACAGTAATAGTGTATGAAAATTAAATAAAAACGAGAGAGCTCTGTTGGCATTGGCGCGCAATATTATGACATTTTTTAAGGAATTAATGCACTGTCATCAGCAATAAAAAGAGTTGTAATCTGTCACCTGTTTTTAGCACAGGCAGTGTGCGTTAATGGGAAAGACTCAAGTTTAGGCATTTATACTGTATAATATATGGCTTTTGGTGTTTTTTTTTTTTTTTTTTTTTAAACTTTATAAGGCCCAGAACTTTCCAGTGTCCTATAGAGCCTATAATTAGGGGTTCTATATAATATGAGGTCTAGCACTTGGGGATTTGATTATATATAAAGCTATACTGTCCTGCTGGGTGCTGTCCCCAGGGGTTTGATACTGTGTAAGGCCCAACACCAGGTGAAGTGCCCCTGGGTCCGGCAGTCTACTGTACTAATCCATGTTTCAGGCCAGATCCCAGCAGCCATCTCCTGTTTCTGATTCCTCTTGCTGTGACTCATTGATAGGCTGCCGCCTGCCGAGGCCCATAGAGCGCTGCTGCCGCCATCGCTTGCACGGCTGAGGCACCCAGGCCCGAAGGGTGACATCCTTGTATCTTCCGCTAGGAGGAGCCGCCGTGTTCTTGCACGGGATCCTGCTGTTGTGGCCAACAGCAAATGGGCCCGTGTGTTGCTGTTTTGTTCCCAGCTTGCCGTAATCGGCCACATCGGTGCTTTGCTGTTGCAGGAATGGTACTTAGCTGTCTATTTATAAAGCCCACGTAGGCCCCAGGGACAGCCTGTGCTCCACGCCGGTGTCTGGGTGTAAACACCGGCAGTACAGATGCTGCTGATGTGTCTGTGGAGCCCTGTGTGGCTCATTTGTGACCGTCCTCCAAGGCCAAGGAGACCGAGCAGGCTGAGTAGCTGGGGGCCATTTGGTGGCCCTGGAGCTGAGGGCGTGGGCTGAGGCCAGATGGCTTGGGGGTGGATCGGCACAGGTTAGTTGCCACCCCCTGCATGCCACCGTCCTCCCCAGCTCGGCGCTCGCTATGTCAGAGGATTATGAGTTTGCTTATACATTGTCATTTATGTGGTGGCAGTCATATTCGTTTCCCAGTGCTGACTCAGTTGCCCATAAAATCACTGCTCAGTTTACAGTCTGACATATACTTTATGTTCAAAAGTATGTGGACACCCCTATTAATTAGAGGAATTGCCTAATTAAGGCTTGCCCATTGCTGACACGGGTATAAAATTAAGCACACGTACCTAGTTTCCACCAGCACTGACCTGTGATTCTACTGGTTTTTAAAAAAGAATGAACAGAAACGATGTGTAGGCAGAAGTGAGAGTACTGAGGTGAACTGTCATTTTGTTCTTCAATGTTGTGCCTTGTTCTCTTTGGAATATTGTTTCCATTATGAGACAGAATTGTTTGTATATTCTAACTTAACTATGAAAAAGTGAAGGGAAAAAAGTTAACTGTCATGGTGGACCATAAGAGAATGCTTTACTTTCATAACATCAACCATCGTTAACAATTCATGGCAAATTCTCTCAAGACAGTGGGAAGGTAACGTTTCTTTTTTTTTTTTTTTACCGTTGATGAAGATTTATGCTAATTAGCATTAGCCACAAGAATCCTTTGTATGATGCTTCTACAAATACTTTATTACTCGTGTTAAGGCGGCACTTAATACGACTATTTATTTCTTTCAATGTGATAGCCAGTCCGAAACGTTATGGTTCCAAGTTCTCAGACAAGCTTTTCCATGGTGCCGTGCTGGAGCCATTTTTGTCTGGCTCAGGGCCAGTTTTTTTCAGTGGAAATGCACAGAACCAGTTCCAGATTGGGAAAGGGCCTGGCACCACGTTGGTGGAAATGAATATGAGCAGCAGAAGTTAGTGACTTTCCACTTGGCATCATCATAGGACTCTATCTTTCCAACAAGTTTGCCAATTTTCTGCCCTGCTGGAGCTGCCCTGGTCAACCGCAAGTGATTGTAAAGTGAAAATGCTTGGTAGCCATACAAGCTGAGAGAATGGGCCCTGATCACCCAGCATCAACATCCAGCCTGAATGTTTAAGTTCACCTGGCTAGTACCTCCAGACGGGTAGGTGAGTTGTGTGGTGAGAAGCCTTTTTTCACGGCACGGTTTTACTGAGCCGCTGTTTGGCACTTGTTACCCTCCTGTTAGCTTTAACATGTCCCGCCCATTCTCCTCTGGCCTCAGATTTTGGCACCTTTTTTGCCGTAAATGCGCTGGTTTCAGAGGTCAAACTTCTTTCATTTTGTTTGCAAATTATTTTCTGCACATGGTTGTGGTTTTTATATGTGAAATCTGTTCCAGTGAGCACAAGGAATGATGTGCCAAACAATGTGACCATGGTACGCCAGTGAACGTGGTCCTCGTTCGGCACGTAACACGGAGCCCTGGCGGACACCTCCTGTTCTCACCGATCCGCTGATTTGGCTTTGCCGCAGAATGAATCAGACAAAGCTTCCCCCATATGCAGCTGTGCCACCTTTTTGTGATGGGCAGGACTCACTGAGGTGATGCCAGATAGTGTTTTTTAATTGGTGACTGGGGGAGGTGGGACATGGCAAGTCATATTACAGACTTTGGGATCATCTCTCTGCTGTCTGATCTGGGAATCGCAGTGAAATAGGGAACGATCTGTGATCCAGCCTGGTGTTTCGAACATCGCCACTGTAATTCTGAAGGCGGATACTGGCCAAACACCTTTGAGCTTCTGACTTATCGGCATATTCTGGCAGCCAATTGGGATGTAGATACGGGTCTCTGAGCACCTGAGGCCATGAGTAATATGACACCTACAGGCAGTATGAGTAATTAAATGATGTTTATTCAGCTGATTGGCTCATGCGGATCCTGACCACTTTGAGGGCTTTGTGCTGGTGCCCATTGGGTGGTTCTTCGTGGCACTGATTGAATCGGTCAGTGTGGCACAAATCCCTTTTTGTGGTCCATTTCTGTTTGACTGGGGTGGTCTGGGTGAAGTGCCTGGTTCTGGTGTACAGCAGCAGGGGCTCTCCATTGCCCAGCAGTCCTTGCAGTCCGCTGGGTCATGCCGTGCAATGTGGTGTCCTGCTCGGACAGTGAGGGCACGTGCTGGACCCCCATCTGCCCCCATGCCAGCAGCTGTATATCTACAGGACACTGAGCAGCATCCAGCTCTGGTGGACCGGACGGGTCCCTGCTTACTCCCCTGTGTCAGGCTTGGGGTTTTTTCTGTGGTCGAGAAGCACCTGCCCTACTTTTGAGTCACCAGATGAATGCCCCTCGTCAAAATGGAAGGGGGGAGACCAGGAGGGTATGGCTCGCCCTGACCAGGCCGCCTCACTTCTGCCCCCGAACATTGGAAGCAAAGCTGGAGATGAATCGGGGGCAACTGATTGCTGTAATGAGGAAGCGCAGAGCTCCATGCGGCCAGTCGCAGGCTGGTGCGCGGCGACGCCCTGCCAAAACCACGCGCTTGTGGCTGGACCCATCCATCAAATGCTGATGTATCAGTTTGTGGGGCACTGTGTCCTTCCAGGGGGTAGCGAACGCAGGAACAGCGCGGGTGGGTGTGACCAGCCAGCACTGACATGGCTCAGCTGTACAGTGGCCTCTTTTGAAATTTCTCTGGCTCATTGGTGATGCCCCCCCCCCCCCTTCGCAGAACATGAGCGACGCCATGGCCGTCCTGCACAAGCTCCAGACAGGCCTGGATGTCAATGTGAAGTTCACGGGGGTGCGTGTCTTCGAGTACACGCCCGAGTGCATCGTCTTCGACCTGCTGGACATCCCGCTCTATCACGGCTGGCTGGTGGACCCCCAGGTTAGTGTCTCCCCACAGACCCTGTCGTTGCCAGCCCTCTATCTTTCTAACCATCGTCGTCTCGTAATGCATCACAGTGACCATGACAGTGTTACTGTTGACAGCAGATGCCATTTCATTCCCGAAAACATGAGCTAGCCTCTCAAATGTTGTAATGACTCTGGAATGTTAGAGCTGACTAAGCTCCTCCCTTTTCCCCATCCCTTCCCCCCCTCCCTCTCTTTTTTTTCTGCAGATGGATGACATTGTGAAAGCAGTGGCCAACTGCAGCTATAATCAGCTGGTGGAGAAGATCATCTCTTGTAAACAGTCGGAAAACAGCGAGCTTGCTGGAGAAGGTAGGTGGACCAGTGACGTGTCGTGTTGATTTTTCTCTCTCTTCCCTCGGGCCTGCGAGTCTCCGCTTTCTCTTGCGTCCATCTGTGTCTTGGCCCGTGGGAGCCGGCGTGGCAGCCTCACCTGTGTGCCCCCCTGTGGGGGCCATTGCTGTTGCCGCAGGCTTTGTGGCGGAGCAGTTCTTGAACAACACAGCCACGCAGCTGACATACCACGGCCTGTGCGAGCTGACATCCAGCGTCCAGGAGGGCGAGCTCTGCGTCTTCTTCAGGAACAACCATTTTAGCACCATGACCAAGTTTAAGGTGACCACTGGGTTTCTAAATGCTTCACCCGTGTTGTTCAGTATTCAGCCTGGGAATTTCAGATACTAAGTAATGTATTTTCACTAAATGCTGGAGGAAATTCTCTTGTGGATACAGTGAACACAGACCATGTTTGTTGCAGTGCTGAAGGACATTTGATTTTTGCACACGCACGCACGCACACACACACACACACACACACACACACACGCAGTGCACACTACCAGTCAAATGTTTTTTGCACACACTGCGATTTTCTACATTTACATTTTACTCGCCTAACATTTACTAATACTCAATATCCTTTGCTAACAATTACAGTATGTTCACCATTTGAGTACCTTTATTAGCAAGAAAATGTCATATCTTTGATTCATTAGTTATAACAGCAGAGAAAATTCAAGGCATTGTTTCTACTAGAGACATTACAAGAGACATTCTGTGAACTTGTGGGCATTGGTGGCTTGATGGTTAGGGAAGCATACTTGTAATTGAAAGATTTCAGGTTTGAATCCCTGACCAGCAAAGTACCACTGAGGTACCCTGAGCAAGGTGCTGCCCCCAAGCGCTGCTCCCTGGGTGCTGAATTAGCTGCCCCCTGCTATGTCACAATGTCACATATGGGTTAAATGCAGAGGACACATTTTGTTGTTGTGGTCTGTCAACAATGACTATTGATCACTAAATTCTAAATTATATTCTGCTCCGTTTCATGGGATCAAACGGTTAACTAGTGCATTTGAAGTTAAGACAGCCTAAAATTTGACTGCCATCACCACGCAACCAGTTAATAGGATGTCAGACATGTACAGTTCCATACATCTTTCCATGTTGTAAAGAAAACTTGTTTTACTTGACTTGATGTTTTCATTTATTGTTCCCTCAACTTTCCAGTGCTTAAGAATAAAAGTCTGCAGTTTATGAAATAAGCTGGTAACAGTGGTAAAATCCTGTGGTGTGTAAAAACCTTTGACTGGTAGCGTATTTATATTCACACAAGTCCCAGTTGGGGTTGTCCTCACCTTATAAATGCAAAGGACAAAAAACCAGCCGCATGATATGTGGACGACACAGACTGTCTATCCACAGAAGTAGACCTTCAGTTTATTTTAGTAAAGGGAAGCTTGCTGTTGAAGTTTGTGCTTCGCTTGTGGGACCCCCTGGCTTTCTGAGCAGCCTCCACATAGGGGAGGATGTGAGTTATGCATTGGTGATGTTTCCACAAAGCGGCCATGGGGCTCAGCTGCCAGTGACGGGCCTTATCTGTGCACGACAGGGCCAGCTTTACCTGCTGGTGACTGATCAGGGCTTCCTGACCGAGGAGAAGGTGGTCTGGGAGAGCCTGCACAACGTGGATGGAGATGGCAACTTCTGTGACTCAGAATTCCGCCTGCGGCCACCGTCAGACCCGAACACGGTGTACCACGGTCAGCAGGACCAGATCGACCAGGTCAGCTTGTTCAGTCACTGAGCTTTACTGTCAGTGGACCTCCAGTGAGCCTGGATAAGTTCCTGTGACGTTCAGTATGTTTGCTGTAATACGAGTCAAACAGGGAGCAAAACAGTCCTTACTTTCTCATTATTCACTTTGTTTCCTGACCAGGAAGGGGAGTGACCCTTTCTGTTAAGGCAAATAGTTCTCGCATAAGAGTGAGCTTTAAAAAACACAGTTATCAACACAAACCAGGGCAGAAGCAGAGTGAGATGTTTTTCAGGAAAATAGCGGCAGTTCTTAGATAAATGTAATCAATCCATACTTTTTTATAGATCCCCTTGGGGAAATTGTCTTTACGCCTCCCTCAGCTTGCTCTTTGTAGAGCGAGCTGTCCGCAAAGGGTTGCCACCTGTATGGGCACCCAGGGAGCTGGGGGTTAAGGGCCTTGCTTACGGACCCGCAGACGTGCTGAGGCTGGGTTTGAACCGGCAGCCTTCTGATTACAGGCACACAGGCTTAGCCCACTGAACCACACGCTGCCCCCTACATTGACTGGCTGTCAATGTAATGCTTTTTTGTATTTTGTCTTATGTTTGAGGTGTTTTAGACGGAGCTGTATAGAGTATCGACCTGTCAGGAATCGATGCCAAGACCTCCACTCTGCATGGTTTTCTGTTTTTTTCGTTTTTTTTCCCTCCTCCTCTGCCACACCCAATGGCTCCTCATTTGCACCACTCTCCTCTGTCTCATCAGTAGACTGGATCTTACTGCCGTCTCTCCAACTGATCACACATGCCAGATTTGTGTCATTTCCGTGCCTTGTCGTGTGTCACCCTGACTGACTTTAACCCTCCCACTGTCTGTCTTTTCCGCGTAGGACTATCTGATGGCCCTGTCACTGCAGCAGGAGCAGCAGAGCCAGGATCTGACCTGGGAGCAGATCCCAGAGGGCATCAGCGACCTGGAACTGGCTAAGAAACTGCAGGAGGAGGAAGATCGCCGCGCCTCCCAGTTCTACCAGGAGCAGGAGCAGGCGGCACAAGCACAGGTGTGGGATGGGGGGCCCCTCCCTCGGGGTACGGGCGGCCCTGTGTGGGGCCATCGAACCTTATCTTGCGCAGGAATAACAGACCCTATTCCATTTTTATTCCCACAGGCACAACGGCTGCCAGCAGGGGGCGAGGCCGGCTCCGTGGCAGCGGCAGGGACGGGGGAAGCGACAGGGGGTTCGACCGCCGGCGCAGCCCCCAGCCCCGGGAAGCAGCCCAGCACTGGGGAGCGAAAACACAAGAAGGAAGCCAAGGACAAAGACAAGTGTGTCCTGCTGTAATGAGGAGTGGGGCTGGAGGGAGGTCAACAGAAGGGGGCACTCTATGCCCAGCCTGACATATAATGCACAGCCCCCTTACGGAGGAGATGGCAGAGTAAGAAGGAGCAGTGAACTCCAAAGGAGGAGGGAGTTTTTCAAGTTCACATGCCACCTGTGCCTGGTATCCTTGTACCCACTTTGTTGTTTTTTATATCGGTATGGAAAGCTAAGGGGTTAGCACTATAACTTAATAGTATGAATATGAAGAGTTGGCCAAAGCTGTAAGCCACACGCCACATCAGGAAGAGGGGCAGAGAATTAAACTGGATCTCTGCGCAGTCGGTGCTCTATGGGGAAGTAACACATGCTCATCTTTTATTTCAGGCAGTTTGTAAGCTGTTTTATGTGACATGGGTTTAGAAGTATGTAGGAGCACCTACAGCATTTGATTTTGTTGACTTGTTGCTTTTTAAAAATAGCCTTTTAATTTCCATGCAAACATGTTTGGCCCTGCCGGCTCGCAGGGCCTGGATGCCGACTGGCTGGCTCTGCGGGTGGGAGGAGCCAGAAGTGTCTGGCACCGCCCCAAACGGCTGCCACTCACAGAACGGCACCCCCCGAGTCTCAGAGGGGCCTACGTAATCTTGTTTCACTGCTTAAAGGTTTTCTGCATATGTTTACAAGTTTCTCTGCATCGTGGCGGGTTCAGTCAATGTGGCCAACAGGGACATAAACCCATGCTTAGAAACACGAGAAGAGAACGTCAGTCCCCCGTCCTGAAGCTGCCAAAGGGGGTGCCCTCCGCAGGGCCTTTGGCGGTGCCAGAATGTCCGCTGGTGGCAGTAGCTTCACTGGCATCCAGATGGGCATTGATACCTTCCCTGGATGATCTCTGCTCTGTCATCTCTCAAGATCCAGGTCTGCCTTACTCCAGAACATGCACGCAAACTGTAGGAGAATCTGTATCTAGTTAGGACGTGTGTGTGTGTGCGTGTGCGTGCGTGTGTATGTATGTGTATCTACTGTACATACATGTATGTGTGTGGTTTCAAGTGAATGCCAGTGTTTATAAGAGGGAACCTTCACTACAGCAATGTTGCATTTCAGATTAATTTCTGCTTTATCCAGGTGTGTGACTTAAAGGAGGGGAAGGCAGCGGGGGTGTAGTGGCCGTAATAACCTTATTGATGTCGCAGTATCAGTCCAGCACAGATAAACACGACTGCGGGAAGTGGTGTGTATTGTGGAAGTTCAGGCCCAAGCAATCTCCCAGAAGGTGTGCCCAGTCACATAGAAGGACATTTGTCTGCAAGGCAGAAGTTCCATCTGCAGTAAACAGGCAGCTGTTCCCATGGGCCTGTCGATTTGCATTCCCCTTTAAGAAGGGAGCCCAAGGGAAGCCACACCAGTTGGTGACTTGGCAAAGTGCCCGTGACACTCAGCTACTACAGGGCACCATCCTGGTATCTACGTTACGTTTAACTCGCAAATGAAGTACTGATTCTAACAGTTCAGCTCTCCCTGCATCTCACTTTTTAAATATGTGCATATACACACTTTATAAGAGTATATATAATATGTATGTATATATAATGGTTGGTACTGCCAATTTCTGAGCAACTAATTCTTTGTCTTTCTATACATTCCAGCTGAATGCCTTCACTGAAATAGCGATGTAGTGTTTCTTGGGTTTAGAAGTACAGTAAATAGCTCCACTATTATATGCGAGAGTTTTGGTATTTCTGTTATCGGTCTGTTATGTGGTCAGTCCCCAGGGGCCTAATGTTCTCTGTATATACAAAAGCCTTATACAACATTAATTGATTTTTTTTTATTATTATTATTTTAATGGACAATGATGCATTATCAGAAAGAGACAATCTGTAGCTGTTGACAGACACCAGAAATACTCTCAGGCCCTGTGAGAATGGACAAATCCTTGAGTGTCTTTTGGAGATGTTCAACTTAGCTGCTTTTTACGACTGCCCCATTTAGTGTACATCGGTGAGATGCGTTCCTGTTGGCCCCCCCATGCAGAGAAGGCGTCATGGTAGTATTTGTGTTCGGGGATGAAAATGTGTACACAGGCATACAAGGGTTTGCGCAGGTTATCACACTGGATCGCTTTAACATGCAACTGTCATGGTATGTAGAATTTT
>JAODJW010000007.1:8994963-9010914 GCA_026777045.1 Hyperopisus bebe
TCAGACTCCTGAGGTTAGGTTATTGCGGGAGTTAAAACCTCAATATCGATGCGATAAAGGTTAATCGTGCAGCCCTACCCAGGACCATGGTAATAAGCACAGGGTTTCCCTTATTAACCCCTTCCCCTTTACAAAAACAGCCAAATGAGACAACTACTTTTTCCCCAAAATGCAAGATGAAGGGCTTACCTTTTTCGTCCTTTGTCATCTTTCCATCTTTGTCTTTTGAAGAACTACAATGCAAACATTTCAATAACAGAAAAAAACTGAGTACCAGTGCATGACATAACCTGTGCAAAATGACAAAGGGATCAGAGCCATTGATTATAAAACACATTTAAAAACAGGGGGGAAAACAAAAAAAAAAAAAAAAAAAAAAGAGAAAAAAATCAAAATCGCCAACAGGCAAGGCTTGCACTTGGACAAAACTCCCATAATGGCTTCTTTCATTGCTTTTCCACGGATGAGGGGGTCAGGTTTTCAGCCAATTTATTCCCTGGACAAATGAAATCCTCAGGATTGGGCCCAACTTCTCTGCAAATCATCTCATACGACTCTGACAAAACCTCTGACATCAATGGGACTATTTTTTAAAACCCTTAAGTGGGAACTGGAAAAGGCAATAAACGTGCTGGAAATGCAGAAGTAAACAGCCGTGTCACCTCCTGGTTTACGCCATAAGTAACTCAACTTCAAAAAACAAATAAAAATCAAATGGCAGGATTAGGTACATCAATGAACATCTCTTTAAAAAAAAAAAAAATCTTGAGGCTACCCACAATGCTGTGTTCTTAGTGAGAGCTGGAACTTGGCAGTAGTACCTTAAAGAACTGACATAGAAAGACAAACCTCTTTGCTTGACCTGTTGCCCCAGTAGACGAGGGGCCTTTCTTCACATAATCCTTCTCTTTGTCTCCCATATCAGCTTTCTTCGAGGTCTCTCTGCTTTCCTTCTTGGTAGCATCAGCCTTCAGTCCGTCATCTTTCTTACCATCTTTGTGGCCGTCTTTAGCTTCCGCCTTCATATCTTCCTCCGGGCTCGTCTGGGCAGAGGCCTCAGGCTCGTCACAGCCTTTGTCTGCCTCCGAATCTGGAAGTTTCACATGTTTACCTGTGTCCAGGAGGTCATCGCCATCCACATCTAACGTGATGGCATCTTCTGCCTGGATTGTGACGGATATGTTATCATCCTCGACTTCTTTAGCGCAGGCGGCGGCTTCGTGTTCGATCTCCGCCGCTTGTTCAGCCTCTGCGAGGCCATCTTCACAGGCGTGATGTTTAGAATTTTCCCGAGTACCATCATCTGTATCAGTTACATCTGAGGGATTTAACAAGGATAAAACATGGCAAAAAAACACATTTGTTTAACATACACAATACGGTGCTAAGGAACCTAGAGAAAGTAGAATAGAAAGATAGTTTAGCATTAGCGCTCACTGAAGGTCAGAAAACCATACAGGTGTACACAAAACACACATTCCTCATTGAGAAAAAAATGGTGCGATTCAACAATTCTTCAAGCCACTTTAACCACCAACACTCTCACAGTCCTTACAGTCCCGTAAGAATGATCCTCGTATTCTGGGATGTTCCGATCCTTCACAGATCATCCATGTTCTTCAGTTTGGAAAGACATGAAGGACAGGGTGAAGAGAGAATATGGACTCCGCGGACTTGTTGAGCCTTGTGTCCCGAGTCCAGAGCAATGGAGAAAAAAAACAGTCAAGCCAGATTCCATTTCCATGTCTGACTGACTGGTCCTCATGAGAACCTCCCTCTTATGGCCAACAGGGGGTGCGTGAAACCAGCAAGAAAAAGAAAGCAGTGAGATCTTCAGTCATTCGAAATTGTCCACTGCACATCTTGACACCTTGCTGGCTCATGTCCATAAGGAAGAGTGCAGCCTGAGCTGGATGTGTCCTGTCCTGGGTTTATGCCAGCCACCATGCGTGTCCCTCTTATGGCGCATGCATCTGTTACAGGAGACCGATGACCAAAACAAGGCCCAGTGGGCAAGCAGCTCTAGTGCTCATCTTGACAGTCATCAAATACTGGCACCGCCATCATCTTCATTTCCCAGAGAGGGGGACGAGGAGAGAGAATGTAACTTGCTTGAAGCCCCTGGGATTCCCATGCATGACGATGAAGGCATCAATTCTGATGAGGCAGTCGATCCCCGCCATCCTTTGACAAATGCAAGGAACCTTCGCACAGATCTCCTCAAGATGGGCAGGGGGAGGGGGGCAGGACCAAAAATTCCGATGCGTGCTGGGGTCCAGTCCACTTCCTCCATGTGAATGACAGCCGACTAAGTGAGGCCCTACACACTGCCCGTTTTTTGGAAAGGTAATGTCCAGGCTGATAGCCAGTGATGATGTCATTAAGAGGGAGGCACATTGACCTTCAGATGAAGAACATTACCTGTTAAACCCAAAGATGTTAACACTCCAGCAGTAGGTGAGAACACACATACCTTTTTCAAGATCCTCTTCTTCAGCCTCCTGAATACAAAAAAAGAAATCTGTCAGTGTGTAGGCTGTGTGAATGTTAACAGCTAAAATTAGCAAAACAATCCCTGGAGTATAGTAAGTTATATCAGCCAGTGAAAAAGATTACAGAATACTAGACAAAATGAACACAAACACTATAGTGTGAACCTATGAAGAAAACTAAAGGCCCTCCATTACAATGAAACAAAAGAGCACAAACGAAACGTATGACTTACTTAGGCTTACTCTAAAGCAATCAAGCAGATTTTATGGAAAAGTCAAATATCATAGTTTAACCAATCTGTATTTTTATTTTCTATATTCACTGTTGCATGAACTAGTAGTTTTATGTTTGAAAGGCATCCTTCAAATTCAGAAAACTAGCCAATAATCCCTACCTTTGAAAAGGAATCTTCTTCAATTGTGTTGTCAGTGTCTGAATCCAGCCTCTTTCCTATACAAACAGTGACAAATTAGGTTGTCTAGATTCTGGCAGATGTGACAAGATAATTACAGAATTTTGACAGTTAAAGGTCTCCTGCACTAATTTAACTTCTTTACCTTTAGATTTGGCATTTTTCCTAGTGGGTGTGTCCACCGACAGGGGAATTTCGATGTTGTCTGGGTCGCCGCCTTCCTCCTCTATGGCCTGAAACGGGCGCTCATTTCAAGTTCACTCATGCCACATCAGGCCTTTCACAGCATAAATTAATCCTGTTCACCAGCTGGAGCTACCAAATAAACCATTCAATACATCCCCAAATGATTTCAACGTCAAGTCCAAACGGAACCAGACTATTTCATACAACTCAAACTATCCTTTTAAGAAATCGAAACAATTTCACCCTGCAGTATAATATGCAAGTAATCGATCTAAACGACGGTACGGCTCCAGTGTGTCGTCTTCAAAGCTTAGCCAGCAAAGCGCCCCCGACGTAACCATCGTCATTCATAATTACTCAGTAACCAATTACAAATACCTCATTTTTGTTTTATTCAACACTACCGCATATCTCTCATTTACACTACGTTTAGTTTTGATGGAAGTAAAAAGTCGCGATACTTGTAAATAGCAGCCTTGTCTTCCGGCTAGCTGCTATCATAATGGATTCGGGGCTGCGTGTTTACTGGATAGTTATCCCGGTTTAATAGAAATAAAATGTATATAACAATAACATTTTCACTTCCAACCGAACACAAAACGAATTAGCATAATTAATAAGATTGTAGGCCCAATTACGCGCTATAGAAAATGAATAGTTAACAATATATTAGCCAGAGGCCTAGCAAATCGATATGTACCTGGTCAACCAAGCTAAAGACGGCTAATTTAGCAATAGGATTACACACGCAATTCACTTCAGAGCTAAAGGAAATGCGTACATACCTGTTTCAGTCGAGCGATTAGAACATTTTTTACTCCTGTGACATCTAAACTTCTTCGTTTAAGTTCGGTTTTTAGATCTATAACTCGTAAATCTGTTATTTTCTTAGTCTCCGTAGAAATAGCAGTAGACGCCATTTTGGCGAGAGAAAACAAGAAGTGGGTGATCTCCAGGAGCGTTAATGGTACTTCGCAATGTCCCGGATGTAACAAGGCGTGTGCGTGATGACGCAGGGTATGTGTGCTTGTTTATGATGTAGTTGTGCTCTACTGTTTTTCACGACAGTTTTAAATTCATCCAAATTAATAAACTTTAACCAATACACCATGAACTTGTCTGGTGTGATTGCGGTATATGTCGTAGTTGTTCGTTACTTTGCTACCTACTGTATTTGTCCATCACTCTAAGTGTTGTCCGATTCTGCCAATAATTAATCTTAACTTTTTATGACTAATTCTGCGATAGTATAAGGTGGTTTTCGACTCGATAGTTTAATTTATTTCCAGAGCATTAATCTGTTTATGCAGCCATGTATTTTAATGTTAAAATTTGGTTAATTCACGTAAAGCTACCTTCAAATAATCTACATAGCCATGCCGCACTAAATGGTTTGAGCTAGGTACTTCTGGATAATTCTTTAGATGCTTTATGGACTATATGAAGTGATTGTTAATTTGTTTATTTAATAATTCCCTTTTCAGTATAAACAATGTTTCAGAATCTCCTGCTTTCTATCTGAGTCTTTCGTTTTTTATTGTTATGCTGATTGAATTCATTCACCTAGTTGCTGGTCTATTTTATCTTCAGTTTTTCCAAATGTGATGGTCTTCTCCAATACATCTTTTCATCATGTTCCCTTAATAAGATCAGGCCTGACTTGATCAAGAATCCAGTTGTCTTTTTTGTGGTGCGTGGTGATTTTAAAAGGTTTCTTTAACACCAAAGTTTAAAGGTGTCTTAATGATTAAGATGCAAATAAACCACCTGAGTACAAGCACACCTCGCAACAAACTTAATTAGTAATGAATTTATGAATAAAAATGGATGTCTAATCCTGTTTAAAATTAAACCAAACTAAATTAAAGTAAATTAATTAAACGCTCAAACATACATGGCAGAGGATAACATGGAAGAAAGTCTGAGTGCTAGAACATATGGGTCACGGACGGATGGTCACTTATCTTCTTGACTTACTAAAGTGTGTTTAAATCTAGATTAAATTAGAATTAAACACATTATAGACTGTACTATTGTGCATATGAGCAGTAATAAACGGTGAATATAATAATAATTGCATGCATACTAAATAGTCATAACGTTTACGTTTCATGTTCTTAAAATTCTTTACGACGTAACTTTAATCATGTCCACTAGTGGGCATCCTATGTTAGGCGAGTCATCAAGCTAGGGTCAGCGACAGTCGTCAACTCCCCGAAACCGTCGCAAAGTGTCGCAAAGCTGTTCCTCTCAGCAGGCTCAGGGGATTTTTCAGAAAACAAATCGGGTTGAACGCAAGCGGAGGCTGAAGCTGCCCGGGTAAACAACAGCGAACGCCTCGAAGAGGCAGGAATGGGGACTTCATTGCGGGCCCGGATGGAAAACGAAGAGGAATTCCCACCTTTCGTGAAGAAAAAATAGATTAAGCCACTGCCTTTGTGATTCGGCCATATGACTGTTGGCGTAGTTTGCTGTTAAAGAGAAAGAATAGATAATTACATAGGCGAAAGCCCGATGTCGTTCGCTTTTTTGTTAGTGGTTCGGTTAAATCGGGCCTCTGGTTTCGTGTTGTCAGCTTCGCAGCCCGTTTGCTGACAGTCTTTACAGCATTTCGCCTGTTTTATGGTCGGCTAGCTTGCTAGCCAGCTAGTTGTTTATTCCGGACAAGGATACTGTTGTGTCAAGTTTATCTAATACGGGTGAGTAAGTTTTGCGATCTGCATTGCCTTTACTCTTTTCCCTTTGGAGGTATGGTTAGTGGGTGGTTAGGCGGGCGTCGTGTGAGACCCCGGGCTGCTGCTTTTGGTCCTGGCTGCTTACTTTTAGTCAGGGAGACGTAGAAGCTGGTGCAGCCGGGCAGCTAGTTAGCTAACGACATCTTTGGCTAGATCCAGCTAGATTTCTACACCTAGTTCAGATTAACTAGGTAACCTAACGATATCATTCGTCTAATTATTATATATGTTTGTCAATATGGACGTAATCCTCTGAGATATCCATCTCGGCGTCATCGAAACACCGGAGCCACGATAACGTTAACTAGCTTTTTATTTAATAGACCAGCTGGTAAGAAAATATGCCAAATTGTTGGAGCCGACCGAGGAGTTTTCTGTTTTGATTTATTTAATACTGTGATGAATACGCTGTACTTTATACAGATTGTCTCAGGTTTCGCTAGAACCCCGACTATGCTGACTAACCGGCTTGGTATCCATTGATTTATTGTTTACTGAATTATTAACTCCTAATATGTATGCCTTACACTGAATCGCATATGGATTTCATAAAATTGGGGACATATACCTGCTTTATTTCCGAAAAGATCGTCGCTTGATAGTCTAAGAACATTTCCTCTGCTTTTAACGTAACGACGATTACCAGTTTTCATGGTATGAGTTAAAATGAAGTTCAGTTAACTAGTCGTTCGTGTATGTAGTCGTTAAAGCTTTGGATCCTGCCGACTGATAAGATCTTATCCTCTTATTTTAAATAGTCAATACCCAGGTCATTTTTACCAGACAAAAATAAATTGGGTAGCGATAACAAATGCAAAGTTAAAAATGAATGTACAGTTCAGATAATGTTAGTGTAGGTTAAAGCTCAACCATCGATCAGTCATTTTAGTGTCCATAGAAAGGTTTACGTTATAAGTGTGGATACTGCGTGCTGAAGGGGATACTGCTACATTTAAGATATCACTAAAGACTGATGCTGGTCTCTAGTTTGGCATTCGGGGGTAGTTTAATAGCTTTTAGTCAGAAGTGCAGGCGACCGAGTGTAGGAGGGCGGAACTGATCGGCATACGCAAGATCGTACTTTGAAATATTAATCTATGCAAATGAGTAAGAGGCCTGTTCAGATGTGAAAAATGGGACCCTTCTTTACAGAAAGCTCAGAATTGAATTCGTTTCCCTCATGTACACTGGAGGAGTCTCATACTTACACTCACATGAAATAGGACCACATTCCAAAATTCATGCTAAGTTATTTGATATTTAAACAAGTTAGACGCTGAAATGATCTGCTCTTCTGGGTATCATTTTTAATACATGTACATTGAAAATAAACCCTGCACACTTTATAGATGGAAAAGTAACCTTGAAGAAACAATTTCGCAATGAATATGGGGTGAAATGATGGTCTGAGTTTATATTTGTTTATAATATGAAGAATGTGATTAAGATGTCAGGAAAATAATATGCTCTACTATAGGAGTTCTATAGATGTTATGTTTGGGGAGGAATCTGTCAAATGAATAGTAAGCAAAAAAAGTAAACATTTCAAGTGCTTTTCACATCACAGAATGATGACCTTGCCCCCATCGACTGCAAAAGCTAAGAGCCAGAAATAGAATCTGTTGTGTATTCATACACATTCTCTGGTAACTATGGCAACCTCCAGCAACCCTTGAAATGCCACATTGCAGGATGGTGTCGCACTACTATAGAATAATAATAGAATTAACACACAAGGTACTATCCATTTTCTTATTTGTCTTCTCAGCGGTATTCTTTCTGCAGTGATTTTCATCACTCGGTGCCTTGTTCGGATTATAAACACTGGGATTGGTTTAACAGAAGGAAACCGATCTGAGGGATATTTCTGTGTTCTGCCAGACAGTGCTTTGCCACGAGTTTCTGTTTTTTGTTGGATTATGACAAGTTTGTTACAGTGTAGTATCTTTGGGCATCTAGTTTTCCTTGAAATAGGTGGTTAGCTATGTTTCGTAACCACCTCCTCAGTAATATGCTAGTGTTGTGCTCTAGCCTTTCCTGGCCGTTTCATTTTGGGATTGCCGTAATTTTATGTCCCTTCCGGGTATTGGCGTATGCAATTGTGCTGTCATGGCTTCTTGGGGGGGGGGTGTCTTTTGTATCCTGTTGATGATAATTTGCATTCCCTGGAGATTACATAATTTGAAGAAGATTATTTAAAGGTTGCGTGAATGTGAGGCCTCCATTATTCTAGCAAACGTTTGATTGAGGTTTTAATAGTAGGAATGATGTAAGTTTTGTCAGTTCTATAACTGAGCTGTTTTTGTTTATAATAAAGCATTAAGCCCCACAAGCAGGCAGATGGGGGTGGGGCTATCGCGTCCTCTCCTGGCGGGTGGTGGTAAAACGTTCCTTCTTATGAATCCTGTTTGTTTTGTAATCTTTCCTGTAATTACTTTTTTTAGAACAGCTTCACAATCCTGGTTGTGCTAAATTGAAGTGATACATACTGTATTTAGTGAGCCTCTGACTCCTCTGTTCTGCGTGTGACTTTGTTAGCTTGTGCTAAGTTGCCTGAATCGTGTTTGCCTCCCTGCTTCCTGTCCTGTGTCAGAGGGGGAACAGCAGGCATATGTTTCAGTTGAAACAGTCTGGGGCTGCGTGTGCACGTTTCCTGCTGAAGCTGCTTTGCTGCACTTAGTTGTCTGGTTCACGTTGAAACTGCCTCTCCTGTGTGCGCATGTTTTCCCTCTTGCTTGCATGTGTTGCTGCGTTTTTCCCCATGGGCACAGCAGATCATCAGGGTTTCACACTGAGAGGATTGTTTCCCCTATGGACTGTGCCCCAGGGCTGTGGTTCCGCGCCAGCATCGCCTCTGTTATTCCCAGGAGGAGCTGCCGCAAACTGCACCCGCTGCTCCCTGAACTCGCCCTCTCCCTAATGCTCTGCCTCAGCCATCCCGTCCCATTCCTCTGGAGCCGTGGAGGGCTCTCGGAGCCTCTGTGAGATGGAGGATTTCCTGCCTGTGCTCCTTCCTTTTCTGTCTGATAAGGGAACTATTCAGGCCTTAACTTTTTGGTGTTAAGATCCTTTTGTCGCTGATTTATCATTATGATTCAGGGCTGAGTCCAAGTCAGATGACGTGCGTACGTCGGCCATAAAAAGGTGAACATCTTAATCTCTGACTGTGTGTTTCTGTGTGTGAATAGCTCTTGATGTGAGTTTGAGAGCTCTTTGCTTTTTTCAATTGGGGAACTTGTTGGGCAAGTTCCCCCTGTAACATCTTGCATTCGTAAAGATACTAGCTTCTCATTCTGTGTATTCTGTGGCCGTGGAGTTTTGTTAGGCAGGCACTGTTTTTTTTTTTTGGTTTTTTTTTTTTTTTTTCTTTCTTTACCCCCCCCCCAAAATTCTAGATTTTTCTTTAAAGCCAGACTATTACATGCAGTCCCAGAAGTACCATGAAAGAACCGGCTTATCACTGGTAGGCCTAAGTGAAAATGGAGGGGGGGGGGATTAGTTGTATGAAATAGATTTAGATTTGATTTGCATTCATAATGTAACAACGCAGCAATTATGTGGGAGTAGAGTCTGTATGAGTTGACTTAATTAGAACTGCCTTCATGATATTACAGATGGGGGTAGGGGGAGAAGCTAAGTGAAATAGAAATAATGCTGCTTCAATCACATGGTTTTATTTATAATCGCTTAGCTAATGCCATACAGCTTTGGATTGCTAGATGCTATCTTTGGGCATATGCCGTTTTCTAGTGAGCTTTTCAAGCTTTCGGAATTAGCACTTGTTAATAGCACACCGAGACTATCGGCTAATGGGTAGCAGCGTCACCTCACACTTCAAGGGCAGGGGGTTCAGATCTCACCCTAGGTCTCTGTGTGCAGTTTAGCGTTCTCGTTTTGGGACATGTTGGTGTCCTGCGATGTGCCGTGCCTTGTGGCCTGTGCTTGCTGTAAGAGGGTAAAGCCCCCCTGTGACTCAGTACTGGATGTTGGATAGTTGGTAGCAGGGTATTAATTCAGGGAGTAATTAAGCTATGTCCTTGTCTGTCTAAATCTGTGTCCTGCTCGTTCACTCCTGTGGTGCTGTGATATGCTGACTACATGTATATACATAATGTGTTTATACATACATGCATACATACACGGACACAAAACTATAGGGACACCTGGCCATTATACCCACAGGAACTTTTATGACGTCCCATTCTAAATCCATAGGCATCAGTATGGAGCTGGTCCCCCTTTGCAGTGATAACAGCTGCCACTCTTCTGGGGAGGCTTTCCACACGATTTTGGAGTGTGTCTGTGGGGATTTTTTTGCCCATTCATCCAGAAGGGCATTTGTGAGGTCAGGCACTGATGTTGGACATGAAGCGTGATTTGTCACTCCACAGAACACGTTTCCACTGCTCCAGAGTTCAGTTGCGGCATGCCACTCCGATGCTTAGCTTTGCGCTTGGTGATGTGAGGCTTGCATGCAGCTACTTGGCCATGGAAGCCCATTCCTTGGAGCTCCCGGCGCATGGTTTTTGTGCTGGGGTTAATGCCAGAAGAAGCTTGGAACTCTGCAGTTATTGCGTCTACAGGATGTTGGCGACTTTTATGCACTATGCGACTCAGCACTTGGCAACCCTCCTGTGTTACTTTATGTGGTCTGCCACTATGGCTGAGTTTCTGTTGTTCCTAAACGCTTCCACTTTACAAACATACCACTTAGTGAACTGCAGAAAAACTTAACAGGGAAGACATTTCACCAAAGGTGGCATCCTATGACAATGCCACACATGAATTCACTAAGCTCTTCAGAACGACTCATTCTTTCACAAATGGTTGTAAACCCGACTGCATGGCAAAGTGCTTGATTCTTATACACCTGTGGCAATGGGTCTGAATGTAACACCTGAATTCAGTGATTAATCCCTGAACCTTCCAATCTTCATCATGGCACCTTAACCCACTGAGCCACACTCTGCCCCTGTGAACATTTTTCTGTTTATGGACACATGTGTCTTCATTTAATTTTAAATATAGTATTCTAGTTTTTTCTTTTAAGACTAAAAATACTAGGGAACATTAACTGAGGAAGTCTAAATAAATAGATATGCAAGTGTGCGTGTGTTTAGGTGTGTGCACCTGGCCGTCTTTGGTTTGCATGCCTAAAAATGTCACGGTGTTGGCTGTCACTTTCGTATTTTCAATTGGGTAACGTAACTGTTGATGAAACTCTTTGCTCTTCGACGTTTTTCACTGGCAAATAATTTCCTTTTTAGCACTTTTAGTAAGTGATGATCACGGTCTACAAAGATGTGAGCCGATCTTGCAGAACATGGAAATGGTGACTCATCTAGGCACGATTCTAATACTGCAAGTCGAAGGCGGCTTTTCCGGGCGGGAGAGGCGGCCCTGGGCACTGGCTGTCAGTCAGTTGTGCAGCGTGTGGGCACGCGTGCCTGTGTGCCAGGCGAGAAGCAGCCAAACGTGGGAACTGGCGTGCCTTTTTAAGCAGATGGCTGCTTTCATAATTTGAAGGACTTGCATTCCTGGGCCTTCAGGTGACTTGGGTAGAAGATGTTTCTCCCTCCCCCCGCTCTTTTAGTAAAGGCTGTTGGGATTGTCCAGGGTGGGTGTTGCTGTTTGTTGGGGCCCTGGGGTTGTGTGTTAGGAGCTGCTGTGTATAGGGTGGGGGTGGTACTGGGAAGAAGGAAACGCCTCATCCCTGCAGCCCCCTCCCTCGCACCATTGCCTGGAATGTGCCATTAGCACAGAAATATGTTAATGTGCGTGTCAGCGTGCAGTTGCCTGGCCTGATGTTCTTTGCATGTAGACTCAGGCCTGAGGTGTGAAATGTACATTCTTACAATTAATTTCAGACCTCGTGTAGCTGGGTGAAGGTTTCAGGTCCTGTTTGAGCTGTGTTTAGTCATCTTTTAAAATCACATGTTCTCGGTTTCCATGGTGGCACTTGAACAGGTTATGAGGAGGGGTGCGTTACACGGGGGAAGCGGTGTGGTGCTTAAAGATGTCAATGTGCAACACGCCGCGTCCTGTTAGCACGGTCACCTCACACTTCTTGTGAGCAGGGTTCGTGTCTCCACCCCAGCTCCACGTGCGTGGAATTTGTATGTCCTCCCTGTGTTGTCGTGGGATTTCCTTTCCTCCCCTGCAATCTAAAAACATGCCAAGGTGAATTGGAGTTACCAAATTGGGGTGTCTGTGTGTGTGTGTCTGTGTGTGTACGTGCGTGCCCCCTGCGATGGGCTGGCACCCCGTCCTGGGTTGTTTTCTGCCTTGTAGCTAATGCGTCCAGGATAGGCTCTGAACCATCCACAACCCTGCATCGGACAAGCCGGCATGGAAGATGGATTCATGGATGGATTTTCGAATGGGAAATTATCATGGCGCTTTGGGTGAAAACATCCTGTCAAGCCAGCGGCTATCCTCGGCCTGCTTGTTCCCTTCCTGCTTTCCAATGTTCTGTTCTGTTCCGCCACTAGCACGTTTGATTTGAGGAATTGATCATGAACGGGTTTTTGAAATATAAACAAATGTGCGATGGCTGAGGTTGGGGTTTGGGAAGCTGCTGTGATGAGCAACTGAAACCTGTGGCTGTAGTGACTTGTTTTTCTCTACTGGCATTTTTGCAGAGACCCTGAGTGTCTGAATGGCTTCATCTGCAGCTCCTGAGTGCTGTCTATCTGCGTTTGTGATAACACTGTTTCCTTAACGTCAACGTTGTAAGTAAGAAATGAAGGGCTGACCCCTTTCTCCCATTATCACTGTGTGGCTTAGGCTCCGCCTCTGCGCCATGACCCCATAACCTCTGCGGGCCGTTGGGGTGTTGGAAGGCAGACACAGCCTTGGTGACCACTGAGATCTGGCTGACTAATTCATGTGCCCGCCAGAATGTGCGCGTCACACGTCTCTGGTCGTAGAATTTCCGCTGCTTTGGGGGAAAACCCTGAATGTGAATCGTGGGCCACTCTCTGTCTCAGTATGCAGTCAGCACCTAGAGCCACTTCCCAGGCAGCTCGCCGGCTTCTCAGTGTGCCACAGGGTCTCAGCCTTTAAAAAAAGCTCAATTTTTAAAATGGTATTCTTTCTTTTTTTCTTTTCTGGTGGCTTAACTTGGTTTATGAATCATGTCCTTTATCAGGTTGCCCCCGAACAACCTGGAGTGAAATCAGATTGCTAAAATAGTGGCCTGTATCAGATTTGTTGTGGGGGGTAAAGACCGAGTCTGAGTTTGTCATTAGTTCCAGCAGACTGGCACAGCTGGGCAGCACTGCCTGCTTCCTCGTTTAGCCACATTCTATTGTAAGTACTTCAGTTGCTGTTCTCCAGGCTGACAGTCGGAATACAATGATCTTTGTATTTTCAAGCTATGCTGTTCGATGTACAGCATTAAAATTAGGTCTGGTGATTTGACCTTTGATTGAAAAAAGGGGAAGAAAAACTGTATTTTAACCCCATGTATATAGCACACGTTATGACACGTGTGTATGTATGTGTAATATATATATATGTGACAATAAATGTTTGGTTATTGTTTTGCTCAATTGCTCATATTTCCTGCCCTATGAGGACATGTTAACACACTTCTGCACGCTCTTCAGAGTCAAGCTGCTTGTATATAACAGGAGGAACTGTTTGCCAGCTTTGTGCCACAGCGACCTTAAAATACTTCTTATTGTGATATTTTAGCTGGTGGTGGTCAGTGATGCGCAGCTGCTCTCTCGCTGCCCGTGCTGGAGAGAGGCGGCCTGTTTGTCCTTCTCAGTCAACCTATAAATGTGTTTTATCATGGTAAGTTTGGAGCGATTCCCGTGGCCGTCGCAGTCTGGCCTGCGCTCTCCTTATGGACATCTGGCAGCTTGAGATTCGACATGCGGCAGTCCTGCTCTTCTGCGTTGAGGAAAGATGATTTACATGTGGTGATGAAGGTTGTCTGCCCACAGCATGAGCCTAGGTTATCAGTGGGGGGAGTCACGTCAGTTTTGAGTCAGAACCTCCAAATATGTGTAGTCATGACAGTTCTGTGGGTTCGTCTTTTTTAAAATGTTGTGTGTGTAACCGCCGCTCTCCTGTTTCTTTTCCCCCTAAGCCGTAGTGTACTGCCGGACCTCCGATGGGCCTTTAGGAGCCAGGGAATCCACCCCGAGTACCACGTCTTCAGGGAACCGGAGCCGCAATGAAAAGCGAGGTTCCATCCAATGGCCCGCGCCGGCATGAGCACCTGAAGGGAGCACTGGCTAACCCTGAGCCCGTAGAAGCCGCGAAGAGCTTCCCAGCCAGTGTGGAGATGGTGGCCAAAGTGGGCAGTGAGTTTTCCCCGCTGTGTGCAGAGAGTCGGCCCCGCCCTCTGCGGGAGGTCAATGCGGGGGGCCGGAGAGACTCGGACAGGGGCCTCATTGGGCGCAGGAAGCGCCGGAGTCAGCAGGCGGGGCCCTCGGCCCGGGCCCTGAAGGAGGGACCTCCCACAGACGTCTCCCGCCACCGGTCTGGGCTGCTGGAAGGCCACAGCGAGGATGAGCACATGGCAGAGTCATCCTTCAGCGATTGTGTGTCCTCACCATCCTCGAGCCTGCGCTTTGGGGATTCCGACACGCTCAGCTCGGAAGAGGAGGTGGAGCCTATGGTAGAGGGGGGTGGGACAGTTGCTGGGGGGGAGGAGTCGCAGCACAGAGCCATTGTAGGTGCTGGGGGCGGGGCATCGGGGGGTGGGCCTCGCTCCTCTCTGGGCCGGACTCGGAGCAGCCGGTTGCACAGGTGGGCACGCCCAGGGCTGGACGCTGTGTTCCCCACCAAGAGGTCCCGGCCGAGCGGCCGGCGCCCCCTCCACCGAAAGCGACTGGCGAAGGTGGGCGTGGCCACAGCCTCGCGGACTCCAAGGCAGAAGGAGCGGCTGCTGCTGCAACGCCGGCAGCGGGAGGTGATCGCCCGCAGGAAGTACGCCCTGCTGCAGAGCAGCAGCAGCTCCACAGAGGAGCTGAGCCGGGATGACTCCTCCGCCACCTCCACCGAGGCTGAGGACGAGCTCTACGTTGATGTCAGCAGCAGCCAGCCCAGCAGCACCGCCATGGCAACAGGTAACGGCACAGCCCTCATGTGCGCCAGCGACTGCCTCTCCTTTCCCCAGAGCTGGCTCACGCAGATTAAAAACAATGCATTAGGCGAGAGTAAAGGTTAGTGTCAGAGCTGTGAGCTCACGCGTGAGACTGGGAGAGAGAGTCTCCAACACCTGCCTCTCCACCCACGTAAATGGGTCCTTTGGGCTGCTGCCATGAATTATAGAGAGGATGGAGTTTCACTGCCCCATGTCCAGGGCTGCTACTCGCACGGTCTTTCTGACCTTGGTTTTGGTAATCAGTTTCATAGTGGCGCAATGTTAGGATGCTGTGCCAGTGATTGGAAGGTCGCTGGTTGAAATCCTCATGGTTGGCAGAGAGATTTCACTGCTGAGCCCTTCGGCAGGCCCTGTCTGGCTGACCCTGCTTTCTCAATTGTTCCGGACCCGAATAAAAATTTGGAATATAAATAGAATGTAATTGGAAGACTTGCTTTTGGTGTCCAACGTCATTGGATTGATTTATCAGCATAAAGCGCTGGACATTACGGTGTTGCGTTCTAATATGTTAATTTCACTATGAATGTGAGTCATTTTTTGTTTAACCAGTCTAGCATCCATCGGCCTGGCATTTCATTCATTAGCAGAATCTCTAGCAGCACCCAGAGCTCTGCTTGCAGTAGGATATGCTAGGTACTCGTTAATAGAGAAACTCCGGTTGTGTTGGCATAGGTGTTGGAACTACATGGCAAAGAGAAACGGGCTGCAGATCTTCCCCGTGCTGCCCCATGGGTGTACCCCCCCGACAGTCTCCCCCCGTGCCGCCCCGTTGGGTGTATCTGCCAGGCAGTGCTGGCTGTATTGTAGAGAGGCCCCTTGAAGTGTAAATGGCCGTCTTAGGAGCACATGCTTGTATCCATACCTGCTACATACACTCACCTAAAGGATTATTAGAAACACCGTACCAATACGGTGTTTGACCCCCTGTTGCCTTCAGAACTGCCTTAATTCTACGTGGCATTGATTCAACAAGGTGCTGAAAGCATTCTTTAGAAATGTTGGCC
>JAODJW010000007.1:9022756-9038865 GCA_026777045.1 Hyperopisus bebe
CCCCCGCAGACCCTGCCAGTGGACCTCAGCAGCGGCAGCTCCATGAGGACTAGCGGTGTGACCTCTGCCCCCGGCTTCCACACTGCCTCCGCCTTCGATCCCTGCTGCCCCGGCTCGTCGGCCCGGCCCCCCCCATACGCCTCTCAGCCCGCTCCGGGGCCCAGCCAGCCGGGCGCCGCTGACTGCTTCGGGTCGGCTATGCCAGCCCCACCCCCAGCCCCTCCCCAGCTGTCTTCCTGCAGGCACTATATGCACCCTACCTGTGAGTATGCAGCCGTCAAACTCCCGTGTGGGTGGGGCTGGAACACGGCATGTCTCATTTAACCAATAGTGACTTGCAGTCCATTTTCCATTAAAGCCTTTCTATGGAAACATCCACCACAGTTCACAGGTAAACTACATGGACTGAAGTATTGGGACATATCTCTTAATCACCGAGTTCCGGTGTTACATTGACCATGTAAAGTAACAGAGCAGGGTCACTAAATGTTAAGGCGTATAGAACATAAAAATCGAGTTCCAAACTTCCTCTGGCATTAACCCCAGCACAAAAACGCTGGGAGCTTCATAGAATGGGCTTCCATGGCCGAGCAGCTGCATGCAAGCTTCACTTCACTAAGAGCAATGTAAAGTGTCAGATGGAGTGTAAAGCACGCCGCCACTGCACTCTGGAGCAGTGGAAACATGTTCTGTGGAGTGACAAATCAGGCTTCTCTATCTGGCAGTCTGATGGACGAGTCTGGGTTTGGCGGATGCCGGGAGAACTGTACCTGCCTGACTGCATTGTGCCAACTGTAAAATTTGGAGAAGGATAATGGTATGGGGCTGTTTTACAGTGGCTGAGCTGGGCCCCTTAGTTCCACGGAAGGGAACTCTTAATGCTTCCGCATACCAAGACATTTTGACTGGCCCTGACCTCAAGCACCTTTGGGATGAGCTAGAACGGAGATTGTGAGCCAGGCCTTCATGTCCAACATCCTTGCCTGACCTCTCAAATGCCTTTCTGGATGAATGGGCAGAAATCCCCACAGACATCCCAGAAGAGTGGCAGCTGTTATAGCTGCAAAGAGGGCACCAGCTTCATATTGATGCCTCTGGATTTAGAATGGGACATCATAAAAGTTCCTCTGGGTATAATGGCCAGGTGTCCCAATACTTTTGTCCATATAATGTAATGATTCTGGTGTAACTTCTGATAAAGCAGGAGGTCAGAGGTTAAAGCCCGTATTGCTCAGGAGTATGTTTGTGTGCTGCAGGCTGATACTTTGGGTAAGTTTTGGGTACATTAGCCCGTCGGCTAGCATCAGCTAACCTGTGTACTAAGAGGCCAGGATGAGCTTCTTCTGCCTTCTGCCATCTCCGGTCTGACCTCAGCTCAGAGCTCCTGGCTCCTGCTGCTTTTGAGGTCCGTCAGTTCCAGTAACGGCTGGACTTGTGGTACTAATTCCTGGATCACTACGAACCAGCAGCGTCATCGTCACATTTGAGTGAGTTCGGCTGCTTCAAAACTAATTTCTGGAGAGGAACTCCAGTCCATTCTACTCATCAGGGTTTCGTTTTGTTTGAACTGAAATGATGTAAACTTCATGCAATCGGGACGCATAGCTCATGCTTGTGTGCAAGAAGCTGAGCTGCTGGCTTCCTGCAGACAGAAATACTGATGTGTAAAAATGGGCCTCTGGCGGTCAGGAAGAGGCCTGGTTCTTCCCCACTTAAACGGGCAGCACGTGGAGGACAGACTATCTGCTCAGTCACTGCCTGAACAGTGTTTCTTAACCCGGTCCTTGGGGACCTCCAGACGTTTCATGTTTTCACTCCTACCCAGGTAGCTGGGAGGGAGCAAAAACATGAACTGTCTGGGGGTCCCCAAGGACCGGACTGAGAAACTTTGGCATAGAAGACAAGTGCCTGTCGGGGGTGCGGGGCTGGGGGAGGTCCTGCAGGCCTGCAAACTGTTTATTCCAATATCTAAGTGTTCCTGCTCTTTCATTTGTCTCTAGTACCTACCTCCTCCGCTGCTCACTGTTTCGCTCCCCCCATCCTTACACACACTCACTCACTCTCTCTCTCTCTCTCTCTCTCTCTCACAGACGGACCCCTCAGCCGCTCCCTTCACCACCAGCCTCCGTCCTCCTGCCCTCACTCCCATGGGAACCCGCAGTCCGCTCCGCAACCACCTCCCCAGGCTGACTACGTAATTCCCCACCCGGTGCACCCCTTCCACACGCCCCTGCCATCTCACGGCCCCGCCCCCAGCCACACCGTGCCCCCCACGGCCGTGCCGCCACCCTCCCTCTCCGGCCACGGCCTGTCGGGCTCCGCGGCACCGCTCCCCCAGCACCTGCCCCCGGAGCACCAGGCTCTCCACCACCACGTCCCGCCGCTGGGCCCTTCAGTCCAGAGGCTCCACCAGCACGACCTGCTGCAGAGGATGGAGGTTCAGAGGCGTCGGATGATGCAGCACCCCACGTGAGTGCCATCAAACGCTGCCTCAGTGCTTCCCCAGCCTCCATTATTGTCTTTTTGTCTGAGTATCTCACTCCGGGGGATTAATGCTGGGTCTGTCCCTTTCCCTCCCCCCCAGACGAGCCCATGAAAGGCCACCGCCTCACCCCCACAGGATGCACCCCAACTACGGACACGGTCACCACATCCACGTGCCACAGACCATGTCCTCACACCCACGCCAGCCAGACCAGCGGACCACCTGGTCAGTCACCTGCTTTGCGTGTTTAACTGACTGCTGTTTTCTGCCAGCTCTCTTAACCCAGTGTTTCCAAATCCGATCCTCAGTGACCCACCTTCGGTCCACGTTTTTGTTCCCTCTGAGCTCCCTGGCAGACAATGCACATTTTTGTTCAGTGTTTGCTCGGTGGGGAGCTGGAATGGGGCAAAACCATGGACTGTCTGTGGGTCCCCGAGGACCAGATCGGAAGACACTGTGTTAACCTGCTAGCCCGTGCTGTTATGATGATGCCTGTCTCGTCTGGCCTGCAGGGAGCTGGGGATCGAGGCAGGAGTGACCTTAGCCCCATACCCCTCGGGGCACCTCCACCTCCCTCACTACCACCCGCCGCCCAGGCTGCACCACTTCCCCATCCCATTTGTGGTGAGTCCCCAGCCGTAAGCCACACCCTCCTTGCTCTCCTTCAGGAGAAACCCAGCACTCTATAGTGATAGGTGAGGTATGGCTTTGCAGCCCATAGTCCCAGGGGCTACTTTACCACACCAAGCTCTAACTAGTTTTCCATCATTGGTCATTTCATTGATTCACTTTAATTGATTGTATACTCCAAGCTTCATTCGTTCCCTCTCTGGATTTTTCTGTTAACTGTCTTGCTGGGCACTTGCTGTTTGTCACTTCAGCCGGTTCCTGGGTACTATGGGAGTTTGCCATTTACCAGGCAGTGAGTGAACGATCTCGCTCAGAATGGAGGGTTAAGCTGGTACGAATGACCACCCCCACTCTTTCTCTCTCGAACAGCACACAGGCGTTCCCGAAGTGACGTACCCACACATCCGCTATATCTCATCCAGGATGACGGGATTCCGGCGGACCTATGAAGTAAGACGCCGCTTGGCATCTCCTTGTTTTTCCTTTATTTATATTTAACTCCATGTTGAAATGAGAGTTTCACCCCTTTCTGCCAGGATCTGCTGCACCTAGAGGAGAGGCTGGGCACTGTGAACCGCGGCGCCTCTCAGGGAACCATCGAGAGATGCACTTACCCACACAAGTACAAGAAGGTGGGACGGCATGACCCAGGGCATTGTGGGAAATCTTGATACTGTGTGTGCCGAAGAGGCTAATCCAGAGTCCGAGTCAGAATATGTGCACCTTCTGTCTTTGGGATGTATCTCCCAAGAGCTTTTCAGAGTTCGTTTAAAGGAAAAACAGCATGATTTTTACACTTAAGTTGTTGGCCAAGTGACAAAACACCTGCTTTAGCACTGATGTAGTGTCAGTGTACACAGTTCCTTGAAGGCAGCGGGCATCTGCCAAACCTGGACCCAGCAGGCTGCTTTATTTTAAGTGGTAAGCAGGAGTAACTGTGGCCTAACATTGTACCACCTGATATGGAAGGTGCCGGACAGAGTCTCTGGTGGACTGTTAAGCACTAGAGGGTACACTGGTCCCAGTCTCCGTCTCCCATCCCGCCGGTGGCCCTTTCAGGTTTACTGTGGCATTTCGGTGTCCCCATGAGGCCTCACACCTGCCGTATCTCTGCACCGACAGAGGAAGCTGCACGGGAAGCAGGAGGAAGATGAGGGAGCGGAGGAAGACACCGAGGAGAAGTGCACCATCTGCCTGTCTATACTGGAGGAGGGAGAGGATGTCAGGTAGGCTCTGCACAGTGTGACAGCCGTGTGTCACGTTGACAGTCGCTCAGTAGGTCTTCTGGTTTGCAGACTATCTCTGTAATGTGTTATATAAAAAAATATATTGGGAACGGGGGACTTGAGAGCTGAGATAATGGTTGAAATCATCAGTTTCTTAGATTTTTACTTTAACAGATAACCACCTCAGTCTTGGCATAATGTGCAAAAGACCATGTTGAAAATGTTAAAACTGGTTAGTTTTGAGTCATTATTTGCTGAATTTTCAATTTAAATCAATATTAACGTTTAGGCTGTCATTTTGTCTGAGTGCCGAAATTAGAGACGTTTATGTGATGGCATGGATTATTTGTTCAGCCCCCTGGTGGTGCAACTGTGAAAGTACAGGTTTTTGTTGCCAGATGAATCTGGTAACATGACATGCATATAATACTTCAGATTTGTTCAATTAAGGTAAAAAAAAAGGTGTTCAAGTGTTATTTGTAGGCATTAGAGTTTCTATTTTACCACCTGGGGTGGTGTGTGGATAGGGGTGTTAGTTATGTTGTGCATGTAATCAAATGGTTGCAGGTTCAAATCCTTTGATTTGCCCCCTTTGGGCCCTTGAGCAAGGCCCTTAATCCCAACTGCTCCAGGGACAGACTTGCCCTGCTCTCTCAATTGTACATCACATTATAAAAGTATCTAACAAATACATGTATAGCTCTGAAACTGTGGAGAATGTAACAGTGGCCTTTTTAAGAAAGATTCATGCATATGTTTCATTAGGCTGAATTTGTACTTCAAAGAAAAAAAAAAGGTGCTATGCTTTAAACAAGCTAACAAAATGTGTTCAGCCATTGGCTCAGGATGAGGCTTGCCCATTCATTCTTAGCCCAGAAATGTATATTTAAATGGCTTCTCCCTAATGGTAATTCCCCCTCTTCCCAGACGCCTTCCCTGCATGCACCTGTTCCATCAGCTCTGCGTGGACCAGTGGCTGCTCACCAACAAGAAATGCCCCATCTGCAGAGTGGATATCGAGGCCCAGCTGTCTGCGGAGAGTTGATGCTGCTCTCAGAAACCTCTATGTGATTTTAATTCTCTTCCTTTTCTTCCGTGCTGCAGTCAACCAAAGATGGCATGAATTACCTACGCAGATTCAAAATGGGAAAAAACATAACGTGTCGAGCATTTAAACTACAGTGCCGGCCACCACATAGTACCCATCCAGCTAAAAGCATCTTCAGTGAGGATTTTAAATTTTGATTATATTTATAAAGCTTTTTATGTAGCTTTTCTCCCCCTCCTGTGTCATTTTATTTTTTTTTGCATGGGTCTTTGTGACGCATTTCTTTGCACATGTAATGAATTAGGCTGCTCACGGCCTAAATACCGGCTGAGTGTGCTACTCTGGTAAAGGAAGCATTTCTGTGTTCATGATGCCATGCTTTACTGGAATAGAATGTCAGCTTCATCCATCACAAGACTCATTTAAATGATTCTGTTGGCATATGGTCAGTTTGATCATTTGGGGGTTGGGGGAATTAACACATTCCTTAAAATTAGGAGGAAGACACAAACAGCTGCTGTATTATGTCTTTGAACCACCATGCAGTGTCCATTGAATGGGAACAATCACAAAATATGTAGCTTCCCAGAAAATACACATACTTGGCAACCCACCCTCCCCCACTGGTTTTTATGCACAGTGTTGCACACATTTGCAGCTGATGTTTGAAAAAAAATAATGACTGAATGTCACTTGGTGTATTTTAAATTAATTTTTGATCTTGTGTGTGGCATATGCCCTGTGTCAGAGTCTGTATTGTATGCGGGCAAAACTGTGGGTGACATCATAGGTTTCTAACTGACAGGCAAACCATGTTCCACCTGATTGTGTAACCTGTGGGCAAAAGCGAATCATGGACTGGAAGCTAAGTATGGGCACGCCCCCATTTCATTACCGTTCCTGTTTATAAATGTGTTCATACTGCCTGTTAATGACATCTCCATGTGAGGTGTTGATAACCCATCTTAGAGCAAGTTATCAGTTGTCAGTTCTTAGATTTTTTTTTTTCGCAGCAAATGTTTTTTGCCCTGAGGAACTTGTTAACACTAATGTTATTCTCAACTAGCTAACTTGCATATACTTGCACATCAAAAGCTGAAAGTAATAAGACAGGGGTCTTGTGAAAATAAGTGTGTTGAATCGATGTATTTCTACTCTGACTGCTGACTTTCGGGGGGAAGAAAATCTCACTTTGAATGGAGTGTTAAAATACAGTTACTTACGGCAGGTATCCATGCGTTCAGATGTAATGGCCCCATGATGCATCTCGGGGGATTTATATTAGTTTTAAAATAATATTAATAAATAAAGTTAGGCAACTCTTACTTGTGTCTGTCTGTCTGCCAGAGCAACAGCGCATCTTGGATGGTCTCAGATTTCATCGGGAAGGGAATCTCCATCTGCATTTGAAACGAGGGTGATTCGGCATTCAGTACAGTCTCCCTGATCAAGTATTAAAAGTGATGCTAGTATGTACACATAGGTACCACTTTCACGAGACCACAGTATTAGTGGCTACAATTCATTTCTCACCAGTGAAATAGCATCAAAGTTAGACTTAAGTTGTATCATATGGACATGGAAGTTACATTTTCAGTAAAAATTTTATGCGAATGAAGGCGTAAGATGTTCGTCTGCCAAATAGTGACAACCAAAATTATTCAAGCCCCTTTAAAACTAAGGGTTTACAAATTTAAACAATTTCTGAAGATGGATTCTTTAAAAAGTATCAGTTGTCTATCAGTTGACTGTCATTCAAATTAATAATGAAAATGTATAATGTAATATTTCAGTAGCGAGATATTTGTGATATAATGTAATAATTATTAAACTCCCATTCAATAATGTTGTATTTTTAATCATTTAATTTGTAAGGCTACAAAACTGTTTAAACAATGAAGTATTTATGAAAACAGTACTGATATTTAATTTGCTACTACTGTGATACAAGCACTGTATGGACAGAAGTACTGGGACACCTGGTCATTACACCCACAGGTTGTTCTATGACATCACATTCTAAATCCGTAGGCATCAATATGGAGCTGGTTCCCCCTTTGTAGGTATAACAGCTGCCACTCTTCCAGGGAGGCTTTCCACAACATTTTGGGGTGTGTCTGTGGGAATTTTTATCCATTCATCTAGAAAGGCATTTATGAGGTCAGGCACTGATGTTGGACATGAAGGCCTGGCTCACAATCTCCGTTCTAGTTCATCTCAAGCACCACGCACAAGTTTATAACTTGCAGTACAGCAGCAAACCTGCCGAGATGTGGAAGTAAAAGCAACATTTCACTTAAGAGAGCCTGACCTATGAAAAGAATAGCTGAGAAAAATCCCGGCTGATGACCTGTGGCGTAACCTAATGAACAAATGTATCGCTGCAAATCTAAGAAGGAGAAAGTAGAATCAAACTGTTTGGACCCATTGATCAGCGGTATGTCTGGCACAAGGAAGGAAATGCTTTTAAGAAGAACGCCATGCCTATGGTGAAGCATGGAAGAAGCTCAGTCCTACTGTGGGTGTGTGTTACTGCATATTTGACGGGATTTAAAGCAAGCAGTGGTGGCATGAAAACCAAAGAAGCATTAGCACCTTAGGAATGAGCTAAGATTCCAGCAGAGGGGTGTCAAAAGCTGGTCGGCACATACAGGGAACATTCAGTGGAGGTTTGAAAGGGTAAAGGATGCTCCAGAAAATACTGACTGTGGGATGATTTTACACATGGACCTTTGTGAAGAGAATTTCAGTTTTTAACTACTAGTAGTGAACAATGTTCTCAGAATGACTCAAAAAGGAATCCTTTGACTGTCGAATGAGGCCTTAGTTTATACATTCTCGCTAATTTTATTCACATCACCAGACTGTCTTGCAGCTGAGAGGCCTTAATATTTTCTATTGTTATTGTATGTAACAGTCCTATTAATCCGGGGCGATCACCAATTTAGAAGAGAGCAGCCATGACAATAATCATATGCCAAGACAGTAAAGGACCCGCTGCTTCGGCAGAAAAAGCCAATGACGCTCTGAAATAGAAAATACATGTGGAATAGGTAACAATTCCAACACTGACCGTAGTTAACTACAGGGTGACCATGTTTTACGTAAGGAGTCGTCCAAGCAATGCAAATGTGCACGGTATTGAAAGAACATGAAACCTAGTGAAATATCGGAAATGTGAGGCAGTTTTACGTCCCAAAAAGACGAGGTATGGTCATGATAGTTAACCGCAAGTAAAAATCCATCATAATGAAACTACTAAGTAATGTCTTAGAAAGCCTTTATTGTGCTTTCGGGACCTATATGAATAATATCGGCGGCAGCAAAGGAATTTCGGAATATCGGTCCTTTAAATAGGAAGCCATATCTGCGTTATGAACAACATTTCCCGACATGCTTTGTCCTCTGACGCCTGTGCACCTCTTCCTCATCGTGTATCGCGAGAACCGATGTCGTTCTTCGTCGGAACATTTTCATATAGGTTTTTAAATTATGCTTCATCTGCAAACTCTGGATGCATTGATGTAGTATAATTTACGATAACACGAACTACCAAAAAAATGTGTTATTCTGTTGATGGGAAACCGCGACCTCCGGCCGTTTTTCGGCAGCCAATCGAAGGAGAGCGTTGTGCGCTGACGCAGCCAATGAGGAGTCGCGGAGCGGTATTTGAATGGTTGCGGTGGTGTTATGCTTTGCTTGTTTTTTCAAATTAAATACCTTGGGTAGCGTTGGTAGGCGTTTTCTAACCTTTCGCTCTAACTTTTCTAAAAGCACGTTTGGCGGTTTTATATTGTTCTTTTACGGAACATTTTTTAAAAGAATGTCTTTGGCTCTTCGCGCAGTGGTGAGTATAAAGCAGTATTTTATGCTTGAAGTAGTTGTGAGCATTGCAGAATTTTGGCTTGCACGTATTTCGACAGCCACGTACAGGTAACTGGTTGGTTATGACGCCGAGCTGAAATTTATTTGGTGAAAGTCTGCTGTTAACGAACTTGATTTGGTCAGATTTCTGGATTTTCGCTTCCAGTTGCTCTGTTGTAACGGCTGTATGAGTATTAGTGACTGTTTATCCCGCAGTACTGATCTATAACTAGCTGAAGTGAGTTCTGCCTGAACAGGCCGCCAATGCTGAAAATGCTGCTCCGATGGGCAAGGCAGCGATGGTGGGAGGAAGGAGGCCGGCCTTGGGGGAGCTTTCCAACATTTCCAAAGTATCGCTAGTCAAGGTATGTCCTTTACGGCGTGTCCTGCGCCTCGCTGCATGCTAAGCGCTGCTCCTTAGCGTCACCCCTTTATGCTGCAACAGAAGACTGCTACCACCTGGAAAGCTGCCGGCCTGAAAGCTACCAAAGGCCCTTCCCAGCCGCAGGGGAAGGCGGCCGCGGCGCAGCCCAGATGCGTTCCGGCTCCGGTCAGTGCGCCTGCTCCGGCGGCGCCGGTTTGTGCAGATGTGTCCATGAAGGAGGAGGAGGACGACCTGTGCCAGGCCTTCTCAGATGCGCTTCTGGCTGTAGAAGACATCGATGAAGGAGACGCTGACATGCCTCAACTGTGTTCCGAATACGTGAAAGACATCTACGTGTATCTCCGGGGGCTTGAGGTACTACTTAAGTACCTTATTCTAATCCAGTCCTCAGGGACCCCCCCCCCCCGACAGTCCACGTTTTTGCTCCCTTCAGCTCCTGTTGGGGAACAAAAATGTGGACTTGTTGGGGGTGGGTCCTGGGGAAACACTGCCCTAATCCTACTTCTGAAGATGCCTTTAACCGGCATATTTAGTGTGTGAAATCGGGTAGCCTATTTGGAGCTTCCCCCTGAGTGGCTTCCCTTTCTGTTTAGGCCCAGCAGTCCATCCGTCCGAAATACATGCAGGGCTATGAGATTAATGAGCGCATGCGTGCTCTCCTGGTTGACTGGCTGATCCAGGTGCACTCCAGGTTCCAGCTTCTGCAAGAAACGCTGTACATGACGATTGCCATCATTGACCGCTTCCTGCAGGCAAGTGTTTTTCCTGAAGATTTTACAATGGTCTCTTCTGATGTCTTCAGTCTCATGTTGAATGCCCGACTCGGTCCTCAGGTGCAGCCGGTTTCCAGACGTAAGCTGCAGCTGGTTGGAGTGACCGCCATGTTGATTGCCTCGAAGTATGAGGAGATGTATGCCCCGGAGGTGGGGGACTTCGTCTACATCACCGACAACGCTTTCACGAAGGCCCAGATTCGTGAAATGGAGATGATGATCCTGAGACACCTCAACTTCCAGCTGGGGCGGCCCCTTCCCCTGCACTTCCTCCGGAGGGCCTCAAAAGCTGGCAATGTAAAGGAGCGCTGAGTGGCTGGTTCTGCCTCCTAAGCTGGTAAGGCATGGCTGACTTTATGGCTGCTTCTGTTAAGGCGGACGCAGAGAAGCACACGCTGGCCAAGTACTTGATGGAGCTGACCCTGACCGATTACGACATGCTGCACTACAATCCCTCTGAAATCGCTGCCGCTGCCCTCTGTCTCTCTCAGCTGGTGCTCGAAGGACACAAATGGGTAAGAATCGGCCCCGATCTGTTTCTCTCAAAGCCCTGCACTGCTGTGATTGGCCTGGTATCATTTTTTTTTTTCTTGTCTAGTCTGCAACACAGCAGCACTATACCACATATACTGAAGACTGCCTCAAGCCAATAATGCAGCACATGGCCAAGAATGTGGTCCGTGTCAACGAAGGCCTTACCAAGCACCTCGTAAGTGACGTGCCTTTTTCCTTTTTGTGACCGGATCACTTCGTGGTGACTAATGCCTTCTCCCTCCCTAAGGCTGTGAAGAACAAATATGCAGGCAGTCGACTAATGAAGATCAGTGTCATTCCTCAACTGAAGTCTGCAGTCATCAAGGACCTGGCTGCCCCTCTGCTCTGAGGCCACCTTACAGGCTTGACTGCTGCACTTTAAAGGATCTCATTTCAATAAACTGTGGGGTGGGGGGGCTACTGGGCTTTTATGTACATTTTGTGAAATATGTGTATAGATGTTTTTTAAAGGTGTTGGATTGCTTGTTTCTGACAAGTAGTTTTATTTGTTCTCTGGTATTGCCATGCTTTAAGTGATCTGGATGATTTTCTTATTTCCCTTAATTAAAAAGCCAATACTGCATTGACAGCAGCCCCCTGTCTTTATTTAGAATAGAATTCAACTTTATTGTCATTGCACATGTCACAGGTACAGGCAACGAAATGCAGTTTGCATCCAACCAGGAAGTGCTTTATCTATAATATTGCTAATATACTACAAAAATGGGCCTATTATAGGTATGAGGGTACAAAATATGGGTCTATTATGGGTGTTGTGATGTATGAAGGTGTTATGAATATGCTATAAGTATATACAGGTGGTAGTGTAAGAGCTATATACAGGCTATTAACAGGATAGAAATACAAAACTACAGAAATATGAAATATAAACTATACAGAAATATATGAACTATACAAGTTACAAACAGTTGTAGCATTACAATTCTGTAGAACCACAATTATCATAGTGTTCAGAATGTTTATACAGCATTTACAGTAGTGCAGTTAGGTCAGGAGGCAGAGTTCAGGAGTCTGACAGCTGTAGGGAAGAAGCTGTTCTGGTATGGGGTGGTCTTAATCTGGAGGCTCCTGTAGCACCTCCCAAAGGGCAGGAGGGTGAAGAGTCCATGTGCTGGATGACTGGGGTCTTTGATTTTCCCAGCCCTTTTCAGACACCACTTCCTGTAGATGTTTATGGCAGGTAGTGGTGCTGTGGCGATGCGCTGGGCGGTTTTCACTACCCTCTGCAACGCCTTCTGGTCCGAGGCAGAGCAGTTCCCATAACAGACTGTTATACAGCGGTGGGTATTCTGCTTTGGTTAAATTGAGTGACTTGCATTGCTGTACAATGTGTTCTGATAGTAATTGAAAATGAGTTTTGGGGCGTTTCAGCAGTATCGATACCGGCTTTCGCATTGGGTATATTTCATTGGGCTGGGCATGGTGACATGCTATAAAGCTAGTCACTAAGTCCTAAGGTGATGTGGAGGTCTTGTGGCAGGTGAGCTATGGGACATGCTTGAACTTCAAAGTGAAGGCTGACGTTTCATTGAAGATTCCATGTGTATGGAAATTCGTATGCAAAGTAGAGGAAAGATGATGTGAAGGTCATGATTACCTGCAGTGCAGGTAAGAACTGAAGAAAATTACTTAATGACAACACGGTAACGTTTTGTTAAATAACGTTTAATTTGTTTTTCTGTAAACTTCTAAATTCCCTTCATAAATTTTACATCCTGGGAGGAGTTGGCTGACAGATCTTATATCTGGTCATAAAGTGCTTTTTATCCATCAACTTGGTTACTTTCATTCCTGTTTTCTAACTGCATTTTAGCAATGAAGTAACTAACATTCATGGAATTTAAAATATTTCAAATCTCTGGGGTTTGTTTTCTGAAGTTGTAATAGATTCTTGTCTATGGAGCAGTAAACAAAAGTGAAAATGGACTACAAAAATCTGCCTAAATCGTCATTGGGGCTAGTTAATGCCGTAATGTTTTAAAAACTGCCAAGGAGACACAAACATACAATACAGCACTAACTTTGAATATTTTCAATGAATGGTGGTAGCAATATTTATAAATCTCATTCAAATACTATTTGTAAAATCAATTCCAGCAGCATTCATACTGACAAAAGAAAACTATTTTAACCATGAAATACAGACAGACTTTAAGCCAACCACCTCTCCTTTAATCTGTGAAAATCCCTTTACATACAAAGATATAAAACAAAAGAATAGAATTTCTCCTGGTTGCACATATCATACATGCCGCACCTCTTCAAATAAAACAGCTCATCTTTGATATATCTGCTAAGTGGAAATAATTACAAAAGACAAGAGCTTTAAATAGAATAAATAGTTTTGTTCAGTGCTCACAGGAATTGTATAGCCAACACCAGCTCTCAGAGATAATTTCTTCAGGTCCTTGTGTGAGAACTTCTCTGCCACCCAAGCACTACACCTGGATACATGGGGCAGTAGGACCCAGGTCTGGGACTCCAGGGCCATGCAGCAGTAGAGGAACAGTTGCCCCTCACCCCCTTCCAATGGCTAGTTTTCCCCACATCCGCCATTCAAGTCTCCTGGTGGACACTGAGCAGAAGCAGCCAGCCTAGATCTTGTTGACATAGTTGTTGGGGAACAGGCCCTGTTTGCCTCGCAATCTCCCTGTCCACCAACCAGAGGCGTCTGAGGGGGAAAAGAGACAGAATGAGGCTGACGTCTCCACCTCTGGCACTAAGCGCAGCAGGAGGGCTGGCATGTATCCTGCAGGCCCCCGGAGGCGTGGCTCTCTTACCTTCCTTGATAATGTCGATGACGTCATCAGCATTGAAGCTGAGCTCGTCTGTGTCCTGGGCATCGTAGGCGTACAGCGCCCTGCACTGGGGGACCTGTGGTTTGGGCTTAGGGGTGGGCTTGGGCCGGCCCCCACCTGGGGCAGGCCTGTTGACGCTCTGCCTGTGAGCACTGGAGGAGAAACGAGGAAATTTAACAGGAATCTTAACCTAGAAGTCTCCTTTCAGTAATCCAAGCAGCAGTCCTGTGATGCTTCACTTGCTGTTAGGTGGATGACATGCATTACTTATACCTGAGGCTGCGACACGTGGCATCAACAGTATGACAACATTTCGCATGAGACAACGTCATGCTGCAAAGGTATTTTTTTTTGAGTGACCACTAGATGGCAGTGCACCACGCAAAAAAAGTCAGGCACAATGTGGCGGCTTTAAGGTTCTGCTGTATAAAAGGAGGGGTGATAAGGCACGTAGATACAGCTTCAGTTTGCCGGCTTGTTTGTAAAACTTATTTACAGCATTACAATGGCAGAACAGCCAAATTAACTACATTGTCAAACCAAAGGGCATAGGAACTGGGGGGACATAGGGGACCCCCCCCCAAAATGTTTAATTTACCTTTATTTGTCCCTACAAAAAATGGACTTTTACATTTAAATTATTGTGCTTATTGTGCCCCCCCAGTATCAAACTCTCTCTTACACCGGTGGTTGTTGCATTGGACAGGTTTCATTCACGATATTAATGATGAGAGTAATTAAAGCACAGACAAAATATCCCATAATTGACCAGATACTATGACTTTGCAATGCTGTATCAAACTTTTGCTTGTTTGTGGAAATGCAGAGCACCCCATATTCTAATAACCCAGTGTTCTGCTGAATAAATAAATAATAAGGAATTTAATTATTGCTCAGAAGTTAAGTTCTGTTTTTTGGGACAATTCTTTCCAGACCCAATATCATAGACAAAGCAAAACTCTCTTGGCCTAAATGCTACTGGGTGTGAAACATCCAGGGACCTTTATTTCAGGGACAAACAAGCAATAAAAAAAACAAACACTTAAGCACAAAGTGAAAGCCCCATTGCCGTCCCCCGCAGAGTAACAGAGTCACAGGAGGAAGGAGACAGAGGTGACCTCTGCTGGACAGGGAGTGACAGACAGTGACAGTGCGCTCTACTAAGGCACACTACGACCCGCCACCCAGGCACTCTCAGAGACTCACGTTCTTCCATTCGCAGTTGGTTGCAGTCCTCCGTTACTATAAAGGAACACATCATTCCAGTCAGCGAAGGCCAGCTTAGGTCCTGCTAACCGGGTCTCTAGCCATCTATGCCAGTGTTTCTCATCCCGGTCCTCAGACAGTCCACATTTGTGATACCGGGAGGTGGGAGGGAGCAAAAACGTGAACCGTCTGGGGGGTCCCTGGGGACCGGGTTGAGAAACACCAGTCTGTGTAAGGGCCAGTATGAGTGAGGCCTCTATATGGAGTGTTACATTGGTAAAAGCTTCTTTTTAAAAGGAAACTTATAGAAACATATTTTTTTCTCATTAGTGATTTGTTGGGTTGGGCCAATGAAATTCATTGGAGTACGACTATGTGAATTGCCAATAAAGACGTGAGTGTGAATGGATGGATGTTCTTGTCCACAATCACATTACCCATAAAGCCCATGGCCTGTGGCAGCAGCGCTTACCCAGCTGCTCCCTGGTCCGGGACTCTCAGGCACTCCAGGTTGGGCTGGACCCGGCTGCCCCTCTCCTTCGCCTGCATGTTGCTGACGGCCGCCGGCAGGAAGGGTCGGCTGCTGCTGTTGGCCTGTGGCCTCTGCGTGGAGTTCTGCGCGTATGCGGCGTTCCTCTGCCCGGCTGCGTGATTGGTGGTCTTCAGACCCCCGTTTTGATGAGAAACTGAAAAGGTGCCATTCCACGGGATCCAAACTCATTAAAAGAACATCCAGACCTCGCTCTTCAAACACGTCAATTAAATGGAACAAAATTAGCAAAACATAACAAAAGTGTAAGGAAATAAGGGGTGGGGTAGGAGAGACCCCATAAGGCTTTCTGATGTAGGAAACTCGTCCCTATTTAGCCTTTCAGTTGTTGCTTGTTTTGTTAAGATGCTAATTAGGAATCGATATAGAAGATGGGAGGTGGTGGAGTTGCCTACCTGGAGGTCCTGGGGCAGCCCGTGATGGGTAGCGCTGGGGGAATCTGGAGGGAGCAAAATTCTTTCTTGAGGGGCCTGGAGGATGATAAACGTGAGCAGAATGAAAACATCACTGAACTTATTTAGCATGTATTGCTCACCCCTGAGTAGTATTTAAATCGAATGGTATGCAAGGGAGACAAAGAGGGAGGGGG
>JAODJW010000007.1:9040546-9055259 GCA_026777045.1 Hyperopisus bebe
GGCAGAGAGGGGGTGGGGCCTCCACATGACAAGCAGGGCCACACCGTAAACCCTTCGGGCCCTGGCTGAGCAGAAAAGGCCACTGGGGCCGCTGCGTCAATAAACTTAAGTCTTTTTTAACGACTGTTTTACAAGCACGCCCCCCACCCTCATGAGCCCCACCTGTTTCATATTAACCGCAGGCCAGACTCTGTGCACGTGCCGCTCCCAGAGAGGTGCGCACACACACACATGTGCAGATACACATACATACAGATAATGCCGCTGCAGAACAGAACCTTCACCCGTGAAATCAGGTAAAATCTGCCTCCACTACTATACGGACAGGGCAACAGGGTAACAGTGGTCCGCAGGAAGAATGGCAGAGATGTTACAGCGATGACTGTCTTTACATCACCTCCGTAACCACCTTTCCTAACCAGCATGTAAGCTGGACACATGGACATATTTCACCCAGGACCAGGTGCTTAAGGGGGAGGCAGTGTGGAGCTTGCACACATCTGTGGCCTCCTGAATCTGAGGTGGGGGGCGCTGTGTATTTCTGTTACTAGCAGAGATTCCCCGGGGCCCCTGGTTAACTTGCCTCAGGGGGGAGGAGTCCATACAGGTGGGAATGTAAGTGTAGAAACATCGAAGCTAGGAGAGCGGCACAATGCCTTCCCCCGTCTCACCTGAGGGACAGCCCCAGGATCTTCTCAATCTCGATCTTCCTCTTGACCACCTCCGTCACCTGACCCTTCTCCGGGCCCTGCTTCACCTTTTCACGGCCAATCAGGTACAGGCACTTGGGCGTCAGGATGAGGTCCCTCTTTATGCCCTGGTCACATGGAGAGTGAGCCTGTGAGTGCTTTGGATGGACCGCAGCTGGGTTGCAGGCCACTGCAGGAAATGCTCCAGCTTGCGAGGCGAGAGGAGCACAGCGCAGCGGGGGAGAGGGCCGCCCCAAAAAGGCTCCACATTAACAAAACAAGAAAACGGAGGTTCTTTGCTGGGACAACTGAATATTATTACATGGCACTACAGCACTGCCCGATCATGTGACAGGGGCTTTGAGGCCAAAGCGGAACCAGTGTGAGATGAGGGTCCTGACCGTAGCACTGCCCAATCATGTGACAGGGGCCTGGATGCCATTCAGGGCCATTCAGGAAACACCAGGGAACCTGAAACCATCTTAACAACAAGGCTAGAGCCTTAAGTGAAGCCTGTGACCCCCCCTCCCCCCCCCAACCCCGTGAGAAGTGTGATGCTGGTCAGGAGAGAAACCTTGAAGCGGCGGTCGTATTTGGTGACTTTGTCGGCGAAGTCGATCTTCTCCCTCTTGGCCAGGAAGCGGCGCAGTTCGGGCCGGTCGTCCATGCCCAGGTAGTCGCCCACGAAGTTACGGTTGATGCTGTGCCTCCGTCGCTCCTTCTTGTTCAGGAGGAGATCCGAAGCTGGGGGGAGATTGAGGGGGGAGTCACTGAGACACAATGGAGAGACATGCAAAGGACAGGAGACAGTGTGGAAAAACAGAGGATTCGCTACAGCAGTGGGAAGCTGTGACTGTGTGTGTCTGTGCTGTCCTGTGTGAGTCTGTGCTGTACTGTGTGTGTCTGTGTTGTACTGTGTGAGTCTGTGCTGTACTGTGTGTCTGTGCTGTACTGTGTGAGTCTGTGCTGTACTGTGTGAGTCTGTGCTGTACTGTATGAGTCTGTGCTATACTGTATGTCTGTGCTGTATTGTGTGAGTCTGTGCTGTACTGTATGTCTTTGTTGTACTGTGTGTGTCTGTGCTGTATTTTCTGTGTCTGCGCTGTAACTGTGCACATACCTTCCTCTCTCATCTGGACATACTTCTTCCTGGCCAGGTACTTACGCCAGGCCCGTTGGATGGTCCTGGCATAGCCGTCAAACTTACGCTCCCTCGTCTCTTCCAGCAGGAACAGCTGAGGGGGGGTGGGAGGGACACATCAGCCTGCTGACTGACCCAAAGGCGTTCCTATTCATACACCTTAAAACGCAACCAAGCTGAAACACAGCAAACAGTGACACACCCAACGCGCACAAACACAGTGTGCTGAACACCCAGAAACACCCTGTGCACACAAAGCAGTGATCCTGCCCCCACCAGCTCCTCGTTCTCCCTGCCTTGTTTTCATCATTGGCCACAGAGACTAAACTTCCTGTTTGCTGCTCGGGCCCCGGGAGACTTGGCTGAGAGCCAGGGCTGGGTCAGCCAGAGGGCATCAGAGCCATCACTAAGGGCGTGTGGACCGGCCCAGGAGGCATGGGGCAACCCTGAAAACTGGTGTTTCTGTTCTTGGTCTCAAATGTCACCGACAGCATGACAGCTGCAAAACCCAACAGCTGGCCCAGTCCTAAAGAGAGGAATGACAGCTCAGCTGAGTCTGCAGGGATGTTTACGAACCACTTATTGCTAATGCAAAAGAAAAAAAAAAAACCATCACAGAGCTCACAGAATAATCACTCTGCATCACTGCCTTGCTAGGGGAAAATGCTTTTTTATTAATTCAGCCACTTGGAATTTTATCAGCCAGGGCCAGACTCCAGGACCCGCTGGGGGGGGGGGGCAGGGCTGCATTCACACCTCCCAGGTAGACCCTGACATGCAGCCACAAGGGCCGATTCAAATGTGCGTGGAAAAGTCAACAAGTGAGCTCACAGGCAAGTCACAAAATAAGGCTTTGACTGAGAGGCCCCCACAGCTCAGCCTGCTCCCCTTCCCACAATCCCATGCTTCATCAGCTCTGACAAACGCCGCACTTTGGATGCTAACTGTGTTGCCTCTGTGTAAGGCCTATTCTGTTACTGTGACCGGCAATCCTGAGCGCTGATGACTGGCAGGCGAGGACACGTGTGTGAGATGGTGCGGACTCACCGACTCAGGGGCCTTGATGAAGACCTTGGTCCGGCCCAGCTGAAACTGGTCTTGGTCCATGTTTACGGAGCGCAGCAGGTGAAGGACGCCCTGCTTCTCATCACCCCGCCAGGCGGGCCAAGACTCCCGGGTCAAGATGGCATACCTTGGGGGTGCGGGGAGGGGTAGCGAACCACAGCCTGAGTATGCCTGAGCGCAGCACGACGGTGACAGCTTATTAATACGGGAGCAATAAGCAGCCCCACATTCTGGTACCATGTGCACCCAAAGCCCAGACAAAGGTCATGTCCAGTCCAGCCTATACTCCCATCTCTATCTCCATCTCCATCCTTCACCCTGAACTCTGCAGTCGTCCCAGGAGTAAATACCCAGAAGTCCTAGCTGCACCATTACAAACATCAGCAAATCCATGGCTGCTGACTGCTTCTGGCCCAGTCTATCTGCTGGCGCTGTATGCCGATCAGGCCTCAGAGCTAAATATGGTGGCTACAGTCTCCCTCTGCGCTTCTCGGTACCACAGGGCTTCGGGTGTCGGCCAGCAGGGTTCTGTCAGTACCTACGGCTGGGCTTCCCCCCTGTTTAAATGTTCAGTTTCCAGTACAGATAGAAGGTTGGGGTGGGGGGGGGGGATCTGCATGTCACCAACCTGTTGAGAAACTTCTGGAAGACCCTCCTGTAGGCATAGCCAGCACGCCGCACCCGGATGTTTTCCTTCAGCCCGAGATACTCCACCTGATGCTTGACTCTGCCGTGAGACGAGACACAGGCACTTTCTCAGGCCAAACACACCAGGGCTTCCTGCACTCCCATATACGGGCAGCAGTGCCAGCCGCCTTCCGGGGGAAAACAACAGTCCTGAATGCTATTAAATGGGCAAAAAGCTGGACCCTGGCTTCCGCACAACAGGAAGGCTGTCGGCTGCCGAACAATGCAGCACGGCAGGTCAGCGGGCCGAGCATTCAGCCGCGGGTTTGTGTCAAGCGGAGGAAGGAGGTGGACAAAGGCAGAACACGCGATGGGACCTTACTCCGCGGGGGCCGTGGGCCACGTCACCTTGCATACCGGCCCCATCGTGGGCCAGGGTGTGTGTGTGCATGTGCGCGCGGGTGTGTTAATGAGGAAACGTGAGTGCAAAAAAAATACAAATTAGTACCTATAAGGGGCGCGCGGAGGTTTATTATACAGAAATAGCTTTAAAGAAAACACAGGGAAGTCTGAAGACGAGCAAAGAAAAGGCTCAGATTACAGAGTGTTGGTGGTGAGAACATCTGTTTAAAAATTCAGGTTTGCGTGCCTTGCATGGGATTATGGGAAATAAGCGGACATCTTATGTTCGCAGCTGGGTGCTGTTAAAATAAAGAATCATTACCCGTCTACCAGTGTGGCCAGCACTGAGCACCGTGTGTGTATGTATTTGTCCAGAGTCCGGTCATGGCCACAGACAGCATTTGTGTGTGTGTGTGCGCTATTGTTTGTGAGTATGATGCATTGTGTATTATGTGTTTGTCTTACCTCCCCTCCTCCCAGTCCTTTGGCTTCTTAGTCTCGTTGGGCTTGATGCAGCGGATGTAGTGGGGGGTGCATTTCATCAGTGTGTTCACCAGGTCATTAGCTTGTTTCTGAGGGGAAAATCAAGGGAAGCTGAGTCACAGCTGATTGAAGCACAATGAGTCATAGTCATTAGACAAAGCAGCCCAAAGCAGGTTCAGATTACATCTGCAGTGAATGTCCATGCCAGCATTAGCATTGATCATCACATTGCACCTGTCAGCACTTATGAATATGCTTTCCAAGACGAATCAACAATTTAAAAGTTAACAATGAACATCACTGAAAAACATTCAAGGAAGTATTGAGGGGCTCATGCATAATGATCTGATCAGGCAGACATCTAGCAGCACAAGGCAGGAATGATCCGGCTTTCCCTACAATCAGTGCTGGTTCCGGAGTATGGGTTTGTGCGCACAGCCCCACAGTTCAGAGGTCCTGATTCAGGCCTCTCAGGGAAAACAGGCAAGTGATTGGTCCTTGCATCCGTTCTTTCAACGGAGCGGCCCCAATATGGGGGAAGCCACAGGACATGTGGGGACCTCCCTCTCCCCACACAAGTCTGTCACACCCAGGCTGACCTTGATCTTGCTGCCCGCCGTGGTGGGTCGACCCTTCTTGTCCTGGGTCAGGTTTTCGGGGAAGAGGGCTCGGATGAAGCGTCTTATGAAACAAGACAGAGAGGACAGAGCTGGTTGGCGACATGAACTCGGAAACTGTAAGATATGGCACAAAGAAATTGCAGCATTATTTTCGCTTTTCATGCTACAACATCTCTTCTAAGAAAAGACTGGATTATGGCGTCCTTGAGGTCGACCCCTGGCCAAAGCTCGCATTTAGGATAACTGTGGTTTTCAGCTGCTGTCGGATCAAACTGAAACTTTCACATCATTGAGGAGCTCCCTTACATTCCCAGAGAACTGTTTCCCAGCACGGAAATGCTCTGCAGAGGCATAAAAATGTACCCATCGTTCCCCTTGTGCTTATTTCCTTTGTTCACGGTTGTCTAAAACTGAGACTAATTTTTAGCAGCATAATGCCCTTTAGACAACACTCAGTGGATGTAACAGCATGCTGATTCTTCCAGGATTTTAAAATAGAAACTCTATAATTTAAAAACAGAACAGGCTTAAAAATATAACTTTTGGTCAGAAAAATAAATAAAATACTAAAGCAACTGATGCTAGCCAAAGATTTGTAAATGTTTAAGAGTTTCCAGTGGTATATAAATAAGCATAAACAAAACAGATGCATATCTAAAGCTTAATAAATCAAATGGTTGGATTTCCATGTAATGCCGGAAGGAGCATCCTGCTTGGGGATTATGGGAAGTAAATGGGCAGCTTTGTCTGCATGCGAACAGCTGGGTGCAGGCCATGAAAATGAAGTAAGGCCTGCTGGGGGCGCCACCTCTCAGGAGCGTGTGTGTGTGGCTGCCTCTCGGAATTGGGTCGGAGGATAACCCCCCCTAAACGCCCATTACATAGGCTGTGTGGCTGTTTGCACAGATGGGAACCTGCACACGGGGGGGGGGGGCAAAGACCAGGGCGCCCACAAGTGCGTGCCGCAGGCTGCTTCCTTACAAACAAAACAAACTAAACAACATGCTACGCTTCCGTGACAAGACAACGCACACAGCCCATGACCTGCTTCATGCACAACGTAATATCAGTCCCGATGCACCGGCTTAGTGGGCAGCATATGAGGAACAGGGTCAAATAAACACAGAAATCCACCATTTTGCTGTTTCCCAGAAGCAGGCTGTTTCTCAACGTGCGTATTTCATCATAACTGTGTTCTCGCGCACCCGTTTTACATCATTTGCACTGCCGAAAACCACTTCCAATACTCAAGAACAGAATATGGACGAGACAAATCCCATGATTCACTGCACCACAAGTACAGTCTTTGGACTTTTGGTATTGAGTAACACTCGTGCTGCCTGGATTGTGACCTTCAGCCTGATGATGACAGGCAGGCACGTGGCGCCCCTCTGTGGCCGGTCACCTACATTTCACTGCTCTGCATTAGCTCGATGAGGTCTGTGAACAGCACGTCCCTGTTCCTCTCGCAGAACCCATCCGCGTCATAGGACACCTGCGGGACACAAGACGCCAGTCAGAGTTTACATTATTTCTGCTGCTCGGAGACAGTTACTCAGCTGACAGTTGAAGAGACATTTTTAGAGCTAGATAACTGCTGAAAACTAAAAAGGACTGTGGTGCTTTTAGCTATGTGGCGTGTCGTGACTTAATGATTAACGGATGTGTATCTTTGACTTGAGCAGCACTTTGGGCTCAGAGGCAGAGAGATAAGAGTGGAGGTCTGGCTTCCATCACCTTCCCAGCGTAATGGTGGATGATGAAGCCCTGATTCCAGCTGTTGAAGTGCTCGTGGGTGTTGACCTGCACCCGCAGCTTCTGCAGCAGAGTCTGGTCCGCCCCCTCCCCCACCGCGTGCATGGTGGCGCACACGTCATCCAGGATGCTCATGATACCAGGGGGATTCTGGGAAAAAAATCAAACAGAAACTACATATTTGCATGCAGACATGAGGCAGATGCCAACTATGACCCCATTAAACCTGACCAACACTGAGGAACATTCCAGAACAAGTGCACGTGGCCCCAGGAACACTTGACTTAATTAGCAAGCGCCTGTCGATGTTCCCCAATTAAAATTCCTGGATCCCCATTTATCACAAGCAATTGAAAAATTGAATTTAATCTATGCGAATCTATAAGTAGATCCAATGGGCACTAGTTGTCTTAGTGTATCAACAGATGGTATAAAGTATTATCAATTATAAACACACGTTAGCCGCAAATGCTAATCCTGAGCCCTGCAGTTAATACAGGCCCAAAGCTCTGCACCAGACGTGCTATTAGCTCGGTACGGCTGCCAGGCCGCTCACTTTGCTCTCGATGAGGTCACACACGATCTTGTTGTTGAAGTATTCGATGGGAGTCCAGCGGATGCCTTCCTGCACATACTCTTCCTGGAGGAGGCAGAGAGCACAGTCAGCCGCCGGCCCGCTGGCCTCACTCACCCCATAGGCTCAGACGGCCAGATTTATAAGCAGCTTGAGAAATGAGCCTCGCTGGAGGAAGTTCTTTAGCTGTCAGAGATGGGTGATGGGAGTGCAGGCAGAAAGCAAACATCTGCTGTTACCTGTTCGGCCTTCAGGGTTAGTTCGATGAAAATCTGCTGAAGTTTCTCGTTCACAAAGTTGATGCAGAACTGTTCAAAGCCATTTTTCTGCAAAGAGAGTATCAATGGAAGGTTAAAATAAAAACTATACACCAGTATACTAGTATATACTTTATGATTTTTATATTTATAGAAAATTTGATATTTATTTCTATGTGATATGCATAAGAAGCCCTAGCCCTAATTTCTGTATGCTGTCTGGACAAACAAAAATGTGTGCAATGGTATGTATTAGTCTTGTGTTACAATTGAATGAATGGCAGATGGTTGATATTAGTAATAGTTTTTTATATGTCTGTTCCAGTTTAAAACCAAATGATTCTAGAAATCAGGAATCTTTGTGGAGTCTTCTGAGCTGGCAGCAGCCTGACCAAAAACGCATCCTGACCACCTGCATCGCAGACATCGACATGCTTTGCTTACATAACCGCCATGTTTATTTGCAAATAACTAAGGAATTGCCTGGGACGTGTTCTTGCTGACAGGTTGGACGAGGTGAGCAGGCAGGTTGGTGCTGTTAAGGATCTGAAAGGTGGCGGGGCGGGATTGTAAACACAGCCTGTCTGAATCCTGCTGAACCAGTCAGCTCACGGTTCTGGAATAGATTCCGAGCCGCATTCATGGTGTGAATAGACTGCGAGCCAGTGGGCGTCAGGGCAATCGCCAGGGGTTGAACCAAGCTACTGCATCTGCGCGGTGACAGCCTACAGCCAGCTAAGCCCTGAGACAGTGAGAGCCCCTCTCGCGGATCAGGCGGGGGCTCCCGTTACAGCTGACGCAGGCCCAGCCGGGGTAGGAGGTCAGATGGTCAGGATTGGAGTCAATAACCGACGTCTTGGTTTGTGTTTCAAGGGTTTTTAGCCTTGGCGTGATTTTAAAGCCATTCTAAAGGTTTCCTACAATTTCTTTGCTGTCATTCTGAGAAACATTTATGTTCATTTGAACCATGACATCCTACTCATTTGCCTCATAAAGTGTCATGCTATACAACTACAATTTCTTAGTTCTAAATACAGATGCATATATAACTGTTACTGACAAAGCTATGATTACATGGCTGCAATCACAAATACATATGCAATTACTAATAAAATACAATTACTTATATGGGTATAGTTGCTTACATGATATAAATAGAGATTGCACGGCAATTTAGCTTTTATTTCCTATGCCATTTGGCCCACAGTGACCGCAGCAACCCCGATAAGAGGCCTGTTTCATGGGGTCTTCTGTGTCCAGAGGCTCCCTCCCAAACCATAAGCAGCCAGGCTTTACTGGCAGACCAGTCGCTGGTAAATCCCAATATAGTTTCCAAAGGGGTTCATGTCTCCCATGGACAATAACAAAGCAGACTGTCTGTGCACCAGTGCCCATGATCTTTGCATGCATCTCTACTGTCACAGATAATTAACTTTTATCGTCTGAACTCACTCTTTACAAACATATTCCTGTGTCAGCTCATTAAAGACCCAATGAAATCAAACGTGCGACTAAAAGAAGGGATGTGACCTTTGAATCCTCCTAGCAAACAGATTACTGGATCAGTACAGATGGACCGTAACCCTGGTGAACCAATTAGGAATTAGGACCCGAAATCTGGTGTATGATCTTGTTAGGCAGTTTGAAAAGGGGAAGCTTTCTGACTGGACAGTGTTTGTTTTTGTTTTAATCATCACTCAGCTTCAGGTCTGACAAATACGTAGATAAAAAGATACGTTTGTAGGGAAACAGGCCTGATAGTGCTTACCTGGAAAATTTCAAACCCATAAATATCCAGCACACCGATGTTCTGCTCCTGGTGGTCTTTCACCATGGCCTTGTTGATGGACTGAAAAAAAGGAAACAATATGGTCAGGTGGTCCAGACCTGCTGCTGTCTCTGCATGGGGGGTCATGGGGTCGTCCATGTCCCCAATGCTCTGGCTCTCTGCTGACGGTTACCTCCACTAGCCAGTTGAAGACACGGGCGTGCAGGGCTTTGGACAGTGCGTCACGCGTGTAGCACGCCTGCTCTACGTTCAGCGTCACATCAATGGACTCGGACTTGCCGCCCCACTTGCTGTCCATCTTGCGGCTGGTCAGCTTCTCCTTGAGCCGATTCTGGTCGATGCCCAGCAGGAAGGCGGGAAAGGCCAGGACTAGCGGGTGGAGAGGAGGTCAGGAGATCCTTAGAAACCACATAGCTTCTCCACACTCAGCTATGATGTGTTTCACCTGGGATTCCAGTCACCCTAGAGCCTTTGTCAGGGAGCAGCAGCCATGAGGCAGGGGAACTCCTTGGAGGGAATGGCGTCATCACAGGACACACGCTTACACATGCTAAGTCCAATTTTGAGACACTGATTGACCTGGCCTTTGGACTACAGAAATCAGAGGGCCTAGAGGCAATTTCAGACACACACAGCTTGGGTCGGGACCTGAAGCCACAGCCGGAAGTTGTGAGGCCACAGTGCTGAGCACCGAGCCACCCATGATGTAATTCCTGAATATCATCATCAAGGAGCATGACCCTGTATTTTATAAGCGGTTATGGGAAATGGATGGATGGATGGATGGATGGAAAATCGCCACAAAATATTTGCTCAAAATGTAAATGAAAACAGCCCAAATGCTAAAGGAGCACCCGAGGCTTAATGCATGGTTATAGTATCCTTAATAAAATGTTGTGCGCAGGATACCAGCAGGAGAGTGAGTGCAAACTTCTGGCCGACACAAGGTCCCTCTCCACGCCCCATCAGGCTGAGTCACTTCCCCTAGGAGGAAGCCGAAGCAGCCCAAAAGGCATGCTTGACGGGGAGAGCAGGAGGGTGGGGCTGGCGACCCCTGCTGGGGACAGTGGGACAGCGCCACGCTCTTACCATTCAGCCTGGTGTAGGAATGGAGGACACAGGGACTTGTGCTCACACAGAGAAACACCAGGACCAGTAAATATGTCCTAAAGAACTTTTCCCATACTTATCTGATATGGCCTCACCCATCCTATAGCTTCACACATCCACAGATTATTATCTCTATCTTTTATATTAAAGAACAAGCAAAAAATTCTGCAGAAACCTGCTGTCGGAGATGATATTGGTCACGGCTGCCAGAGCAGATCTGCCTGCTCTACTGAACATGTTCTAGAGGTGCAGGTAGTGCAGCAGACACTGTATGACCCGAAGCAGTAATAGCAGGGAGGAGGAAGCCCAGAGCTACATACTGGGTGGGACAGGAGGTACAGAGGAAGGGAGGAGACTGAGACAGGAAATACTGAACTTCGCTCTGTAATTGTAGCCTGTGATGTAACACAGTGAGACTTCAGAGTGGGACTTAACCAGTCATTTGAACTAAGCCCTGAATTAGGGATGAGCTCCACACAACAATAACCAGGGAGGTGCTGTCTCAGCAGGACAAGTGAAGACCCCCTGTGGCCAAAAAAAGCAGTAAAACACAAAGCAATTGAGGTGGGTTCCCAGAAAGCATCTTTTCTTTGCGAGTACCTACATTCACTGTTCTCCACAGCGGCATAGTTCCCGGCCTCCTTGAAGTTGATGTTGCCTAGATGAAGCACCCCAGCCACGATCTGCAGGACGAGGGTGCGCTCCTCGGGGCGAATCCCGATCACGTTCATCGCGTGCTGCGATAGATGGGGAGTGGGGTACCATACTGAGTACTGAGTAACAGGTTTGCAGTCTGCTGCAGCATCTAGGCCACTTTTGGAAGCCACCCGAGACTGAGATACCCAGAAAGAATAAAATCACTCTTTGCTGCTATTTATGTGAGCAGAGAGAACACTCAGGACTACAGGCGATTACAGAGAAAGCCTTACCATTGTCTCCTGAAAATCTTTCTTGTCGTTTATGTCGTCGACTTTGTAGGACCCAGACTGGTTGAGGTAACTGTAGTAATCTAAACTGGTGATGCCAAGGCTGCTTCTCTGGTCCTCGCCGGCTCCTTCGATCAGCTGCGAATGTGAATGAAAAGCAACAGTTAGACTCACACATCAGGAATCACCACTGGACCCCACAGCCTCAGACGCCGGGGGATGGCACACTAGATTCCGTTTCTGAGAATCCTTCAAAGGATCACATCTGGGGAAGAGCGCTTGACAGTGAATAAATCCAGCCGTTTCCTGGCGCTCTGTGTCAGCACATTAACAAACCCATTCACTTCTATTCCAGAGACATGACTCTCCATTCCACCCTCTCTCATCACTCAGGAAACAGTATTACGAGACAGTGAAGCCGCCCCACGTGCTGGCAGACTTCCGAGGAGCAAGAACAACATGACCTGCTTACTGGGTCCAAATGGCATGCTTTGTTCTTGGCGTCCCGATGAAATCTGGGACACGTAAAGTGAAACTATTTCCCACTTTTCCCTATCTTGCATCCAGACATGCCAACACACAAAAGCATTCAGATACACAAACACAATAACAAAACAGCAGGACCAAAGAGACTCTTCAGGCTTCAGTCCTCACCTGGTAGAATATATGAAAGCTCCTCTCTCCAGGATTCCTCATGACGACCCGTGATTTTTCCAGAAGGAAGTTGGAGATTTTCCCTCCGTCCGGCTCACCGCCAGAGCTGAACCAAATCTCAAAGTACTTTCCCTGCAGAAAAGGAGGGTGACTTCTGAGTGACAGACTGGGTCAGTCTGAGCTGGAGCACAGACACTGATGAAAAAGCCACTGTGTGGTTTGACAGCACACCAGCATCCTATTCAGAGCCAATACTCCATACCAATCTGCAGAATCCTAATAATCTTACCCCCACTGAAGCCTGGCAGGGATCTCTCTTACAGACCCTCAGTGAAGCTATAATGTAGTGCTAAGTGGTTACCAATTTTAATCATTTCCTGTCTCTGCCCTGTCAAGTATTTTTACCTAATCTAAAGGGCTGTGATCTGCCGTAGAGGAGAGATCGGGTTTATCACTCTGTTATGAGCTGTGTAGCGTTTCTCCCATGAGTCTGGCTCTCCAGTACATCTTCTTAATGACAATGTAGTGACTGGGCAGTCTCTCTCCTCCTTTGCTGTGTGGCTACTGGAAAGGACACAAATCCCTGTCCTGCGTGTGGTAAGGAATGGCTGTGGGGCCAAGCTGCCACCCCATGGGCCTCGTCGTGCCCGATCATTTGGGGCTATAGCCCCGAGTATTATAAAGAGTATTTTACCTCCGATGCCAGCCTTCCTTCAAAAAACATAAAAATAAATCAAGCCCCGGATAAATTTGACTTAGCCCCTGATTTTTTTCAATAGCTAGCACCTTAAGGTTCTACCACATGACCCACCTGGTCCACATGTCCTAATTGTCCCACCAGTCTGTGAGTATTAAAATCAATACACAGTTTCACCCTAACCACCATACGGTCATGTTTGTGAACCCTAATCACTAGCTGGTCTGTATATCCTAACCCCCACACCGTCCTTGAGTCGTAACCTTAACCCTCACACAGTTCTTGAGTCGTAACCTTAACCCTGCACCATCCCTAAGTCGTAACCCTAACCCCCACACAGTCCCTGAGTCCTAACCACCACACTGCCTCTAAGCTTTAACCACCACATGGTCTGTCCTTCCTGCCCAGCGAGTGCTCCGTGACTCCAAACCACTACATGGTCCATGAGTCCTAACCACCCCATCCACTGTGGAGCCAGAGTCTGCCCTAACATCTCAACAGCCCTGGTTTAGCTGTCCCCACTTGACGCCAACAGCCTCAGCAGTGGCACAGAAAGGGGCAATAACACAGCTTATAAAAAACATACAGAAATGCTCTGTAATTCCCTGGTTGTTCCCGCTCGGTTCCCCATTCACCACGGCTGCTACATGTTCCATTCCTGGCTATGGCTCTGGGTTAGAAATAGTGGAAGAAGATATGAGAAGTCCTTAGCCAGTGAAAGGTACCCCGATGCATGGTGCAGAAGGACAATAGCGCCATAAAGCCCTTACAAATCGACTGGAGTTGTTGTTCCTCACGGTCTTCGCGTTCCCAAAGGCCTCCAGCAGGGGGTTGGACTGCAGGATGATGTCTTTTACATGCTGGGAGGGGGGACACTGCAGGTTAGCAGAGAGCTTGACAGGTGGAGCAATCTCCACGGCAACAGGAGAACATGGCTGGAACTTTCCACAACCGCTGAGACATACATACGCGCACTTTCACACGCATGTGCGCCAACACACGCAGCCACACAGGCACACATGGATTCACACAGACATAACAGACGCACATTCTTGCATCCGCACGCACATAAGCTCGCATACTTTCAGACATACATGCACATTTCCAGACGCACACACACACACAAAAAGAACCTTCTGCACTGCAATTCTCAGTGCACACATCTGGTCCCAGTGTGTTGCAAGTTAAACATGGATCCATTTGTCAGGTGTTTTATGTCAAAGCTGCGCTGCAATGTTTTTTTTGTGCATTTTTTGAATTCTTAAGCTACATCCTTCACGAAGTGTCAGCGCAATGGTTTAGCTGGGCGATTTTATTTTTTCATAGCTGTCTTTTCACTGAAAGACATGGGAAATTTAAGGCAAAAATAATTGTGCGGGAAACTTTAGCATTGTGCGTCAGCATAAAGCACCTTCTGAGACACAAAGCACCTTCTGTGAAGGCTGAGTCAGGTTCACATGTGTCTGTGTGCAACAAAGGAGCATCAGCTGGGCTGAATGGGTACAGGAAATGAGTCCGGCAGATTCAGGCATACAAAAATGGAGGTCCTGCTGCCTCACACATCAGCTGAGCAGTGATGAAGAGTCACATGACAAATGGAGGAAGACCATGTGACCCGACGGAGGGGCTATGGAAAAGCAGGGGTGCAAAATTCTGCTAGGTTAATTACTATGGAAGAAACACAAAGGTGCAGCAAACTAAAGCACAATTAACAGCATTTGTGGCCAAAACATAAATATTCTTAGATTAAAAAAAAACTTATTTTAAGAAATGATTAAATGATTTATGTTTCGCTCCTTTCAGGACTCCTGTATTGCATACAACTGGTTCCTTTAAAAGAGGTAAATTGGTTTTGGGGGCGACTGAGAGACAGGACATCTGGGGAGCCTTGTGTGGAGCAGATGGCCAGTGCTGGGGCGGGGGG